>JAZHYW010060716.1:0-109229 GCA_037355805.1 Ixodes ricinus | reverse complement strand
TTATTGCTCTGTGATATATGATTTATCCAAAATGCTTACTGAAATCACAAGGATGCACGGCTGTATAAAACAATATTCATAATAGTAAAGCCTACGAACTCAGATTTTAGAAAATGAATAATATGCCCCATTTTGTACAAACCCAATAAAGTTACTACGCTTTTTCCGCTAGGTTTTTTACGTGCAAAACATGCCTTCTAAAAACTAAAGGAGACCACAGTTACATAGCGATAGAGGATATGCATTTAAAACGCCAGCGGCCCAGGTTTCGACGGTGAGTTTCCAACTGGAGTTCTGCGCCATTTGCGCTGCAGCGACGTTAGAGGTTCAGCTGGCGCTAGTAATCTATGCGGATCTCCGTGATGCAAATTGAAAGTTCAGTAACAGTCTGGCTTTCAGTGGCATGAGCATGGGGAAAATGCGCGTGCATTTCTTTCGCCGGAAAATATAAATACATGTCGTAACAATATATACCCGCATTTGCTGATTGCGTAATGTTTTTATTATGCATTTTTCTTCATCAGTGAACGAGGTTTACTTCGGGCTACATTTCAGTCCTGTCATTCTTCCGCAAGCAAGTGTAGAAACAGCATTTATACGAAGCAAAATAACAATAGAAAAGAATATAGAGTGTACTAAAGGCCATATAGTGACGCTTATATTGCTTATACAGTCCTCCATTCATGAAATGACCCGTTTTCCATGAGCGGATAAAAACATTCAAACGTTGGCTGTGAAAGGTTCAAAGAAAAAAAAAGGGCACCTGCATATATATTGTTCTCGAAGATTGCAGGGGTGATATTTTGAACGAAGAACAACTTCGCGCAGAGCTGAATAGCGCGGTACTTACTTTAAAATCGGAATATCACATGTAATTTCAGTTTATCTTGGTCGTAAATGCATATTACTTCGATCCAGTGCCACTTTCTGGCTTTCCAGATTGTCCTCTGTCTGTTCCACGTGTACTGCTGAAAAATGATCGTCGCAGCCTGCGCTAACAAAGTCTGACAATGCGTATATTACATACGCTTTATACTCATTTTAATGCAATGAATCTGAAAGAGAAATGCAAAACTGGCCAATATTCGGGGTCGGCCTGACTGGGACGTTCCAAGTTACCTAGTAATGCAATGTTTTGTATGATCGAGCGGCAGGGAGAAAATGTATTTGCTTTTCCATAAAAATGCAAATAGCTGAAGCCAATTTTCGACTGGCTGTTACCCGTTTCAATTTGTCAGCATTGTTATACTTGAATCTTCTAGCATACATTATAATAACTCTATGATATATGCATTAACGCAGCGACAGAAAGCGTAATCCAGCGATTACCATTGACGTCATTGACGCTACCCATGTTTCTTTAGCAAACGAGAAAATAAAGAGGATAGATTTACCGTAATTTGTCTCTTTAAAGGAGGCTTCACGAAGAAATATAAATTTGCCGCAAGTTGAAAAATACGTTGAATATCCATTCAATATCCTCGTACAATCGCATCGATTTGTATTTGAGCTGGTATTGCATTTTCGTTATGCAACGGCCTATTCTGGCAAGCGCCTGAACAGTTGAGAGCACAACATACCGTGACAGTTCGTCTCGGGGAGAATTTTGGCGAAGCTGACGTCGAGAGGGATGGCCTAGTCAGTTCCAGCCAATGGTTGCTTCGCGAATTTTGAGCACCGTTAATTCTCTATAATTTTAGGATAATAGCATTTCTGGGACATTGGCCAAAAGGGATTCGGTTATAGGGGTTCTCCTTCTGCCGTAGGCCGGAGGTTACAGATAGTTACTGTCATCTAGCTGTCATAGTTCTGATAAACGGTTAGCGGCCCAATTGTGTTTGCTAATCATTTCATTAGTTGTAAAATTCTTTTCATGACTTTAACAAAATATTGGTGAGTTCGATGATATCGTTCTCTGGACACATATAGACAATGTGAGCTCCCGAAATTTCGTTAACGAAAATGATTTTCGCTACCTGGTGAAAGGAAACAACAACTAAATCCTAAAACTACAATCTGAGTGATGGAGTTTTCTCGCAGTCAAGCGCGTCATTACTGCCGTAGTTGAAAAGGTCCAGCTAGCGGCTTTGCGAAGGGGGGCTGTGCGCTTGGAGAAGAAAAGAGGGATTTTCAGTGAGCAGCAATGAAAGTATCGAAAGCTCAGTTTCCGGCCCGAGAGGTGCTGAATGGTGAGAAGTGGGATATGACAGCGCCTGATCTGAATCAAATATTCTTCACTGTAGAATAGCCTGCCAACAGGATCTGCCCATACGTTGCCGAGCGTTTCGACGAAGTTCGCAGCCAGGGCTTGCAGCTCAGTGTGGAGACTGACCATGCCTGGCTTTCTGAAAGGAGACATACAGCCTCCTCAGTATCCAGCCTTCGTTTGGCTGACAATTACGCTGGTAAATATGTTACAGAGCACGGGGCTTGAAGGGGCAACTTCATTTGCACTTACTGGGCACTGGAGACAACTTCAGCGCACGCTTTCAAATTCGTTGGATATACCACAACTGTCCAGCATATCCGAAGGCAAAAAAGCAAAGAAATTTGCGTTTCATACGGGCCGACTTACGACAAGGGCCGAGCGATTAGATGAAGGCTCAGCGGCGTAAGGTTACTTCTGTTCAGTGGCCAGGTCAATGCATTGCATCATATCTCGCGAGCGGCTGTGAACGATACAAGATAGAGTGTGTTACCCGTCCAGCTTCATCGTCGGCGTGACCTCTTCATTGGAAGAGGCGAATGTTATTGTACTATCGCGTTCGAGTCTCGATACAGCGTTAACTCATGGAGCAGATCGCGGCAATGGAGTCGTGGCATATGTTTTCCGCGATCTGTAACAGATATCATTCGTAGTTGCAGCGGAGATTTTGCGAAGTTTGCATATTGGCTTCAGCACAAGAGCTCAGATTCGCAATGGTCGGCGAGCGGGAGTATTGTTCGCAATTAATAAGGAATTTCCGACATATTGAGGACTATTATTCGTTATTACATTATTCTGGTATTCGCTTACACGTTTGGGCGTCGGCGATTACGGTTTGTAAGATGGTTCCGCGTCCCAAACTGAGTGGGAGGGGGAGAGGCCGCGGTGCCACTACCCGGTGCAATAGGTTTTGGACTGAGGCAATGAACAGTATGACCATTTTGCGTTGAAATTGCGCCACAATACTGTACGAGGCATGCGATACCCGCAGTTTGCCGCACCGCAGATAGCCTATAGCGGCTACCTATCCACACATTGATGATGATGATAGCGTGACATTACGCTTTTAGTTCGACCTAGAGAGGGCGCGCGCCTATCGGCGATTTTCCAGTCGCGATAATTCATCGCAAAGCGAAATATTGCGGAAGCGACGCGATCTGGAGCAGTCGCCATTGACCGCGACTTTGCGATGCGATCTTGCCGCGTGGTTCGAGTTGTCAACTTTAGAGGGCATTGAGCGAGTCTGAGAAGATTGCCAACGAAGGCGTTGACTGCTCATCGCGCATCGCTGGTGTGACTCTCATTCATTTTTATGATGCAGGATCTAATGCATCGCGCGACGGCTTGTCATCGCCGGGTGGAATGTGCCTTAATAGAATATATGAGCATTTCAGTTGTGAAGCGGCATTGCCAAGCTACGCTTCAGAGTAATCTTACACTTGCCATATTGCTTTATCACATGGTTAAGGTTAACAAAGATCAAAGAGCGCTGGTGAAATACAAGAGTCAAAGAAAGAATAAAACATCTAGGGACAGTTAAATTTTCCCACCCAGCAACACATTGATGTCTCCTTCGCTACCTTGCCTAACGTTTGAAATTAAACAGGAAGACATGGAAATAATATATTATATTTATCTTCGAAAAAACAAAACAAAAATACACTTAATACACTAGAAGATAAAGAAATTCAGAAGAAAAATACTATTGACAAATCTAGTTTCTGGTAATTGATTTCAATGAAGTGAGCAGCGATGTTATTAGCAGATACATCGGCTATTTCGATTTCGCTGAGTTTGTTCAATGTTGGTGTCCTAGACCAATATATCGTTGGACGAATTGTTAATTTTAGAGCTATCTAGTGTGGCGCAGCGTAGTTGCCAGAGTAGTGACACGATGCAAAATTATTTTAGATGCACATTTATATACCCATTTTAGTTTCGTTGCCATATTGGTGACGTTGATGGCAATTTTTTCTGTAGATATATATATCTGTTCATTGAAAGGGTGAAAGATGCTTAGCATGGCGGCAGGCATCGGCCTTCTGAGAACCGTGCCTGGGCTGGCAGTTGTATACTGCAGCTCGGGATACGGGATGAGCTGCGGCAATAAGAGCCGGATATAAGGAAAGGGAGCTTCGCGCTGCTGGATGGTGGCTGTTGACGTACTGTCTTGCTTGCATCGTGGAACAAAAAACGATTACGACAGGATGATACTGGGACTGCTGCTGACTGCCCTATAGTAGCGAGTGCTTAGCATCATTATTTTTCAAGCATCTAATCATTCATTCAAGATGAGATTATTCAGGTGAGCGACTTCGATCTACCTGTTTGCGCGAGAACAGTAGATCAAGTTACCAGCGATACATGGTGGTCCCAGAGGATTGTTAATTGGTCGAAAGAGACGGACGCCGGATATGAGGTGTTCTGTCGACAGGTTATGGTTGTCCGGAGTTTACCGGGCATGCAAATAATGTTTATCTGCTGTAGCATGTATATCCCTGTTAGTGGGGCCATGAACATCTTTTAACTCTTCCAGTTGCACTCAATCTCGTGCGAACTGTGAAATCACGCGGTCACGAGTATTCGGTGATGACTTTCCCACCGCGATTTTAACGAGAATTGGTTTCGCTAGTGATGATATGTCTAAGTCAGTACACTCGCAATACGAACGCGAATTCAGTCATCGACGAATTGAATGCTGATGAGGAGGACGCAGTTTCGTACTAATGTGCAGCTGTTGAGCTGATCGGATTTTGTCTTCGTAGCGATTAGAATCATTAATATATGATGACATCATAGAGACACTGACGTTAATTACAGAAACTACATATTGCCCCGTAAAAAATAATTATGTCTGTAACTTGTCAATTACAAAGATGAACCCACTTCCGAGCATCTAGTTTAGCCATGCATTATAGCAAGCAATTTTATATTACGCAACGTTACTAGTCACTTTAAAATACAATCCAAAAAAAACACTGCGATCAAGCGCAAGCCATTGCACGAAAGTTAAAAAGAGAACTGCCAATTCTTAAATCATCGATTTGTACAAAGATTAAGATCGTATTTTCCGCTAAAAGCTTCGCTGTGGATTATTCAGACCCAGGGCTGAAAACAACTTCCCCTTGGCTCTAACCGCGAGGTATAAGGTTCCGACTTCAGAAATTTAAACTTTCAGCGATGCTAGAAAAGTATTCTGCTATATCGTAAAATCAAGATTGTACAAACGTAAGAGAAAATTTCGCAAAAGTTTCTGTGGATTATGCGGCTATCTGGGCTGAAACTACTCAGTACCTGTATGACGCATATTTTGCACCGATTTTCAAACACCTAACGTTGAAATCAGTGCCAGAGTATGTGAAAATTGCATGCGCTAAAACGAAGGATCCCGAATCACACCCAGGGAATCTGAGCATGGCTATGCAGATAGTGATTGATGCTATCGCAGAGGTGCTAATATCCAGAGTGATAATAGAAAAGGTAGCGTCTTTTATTCTTTCAGATCTTCACGTTATAGACGCATCGAAAAGTCAGCCAGATCGGCCATCCACGATTGGCCGAACGCTGACTATGACGTCAGAAAAGGATTTATCATCGACGGAAATAAGAGGAATGAAATAATTTTGACGGTGTTAGCAGTGTTCCTTTGAAGCGCAATGATTTCAAGCTTGTAAATTACGCTATTTACAAACAATTCATCGAACTTCTTGTTCGCAAGGTAACGTCACAGGCGGGGAATCCATAGGCGCCACTCGTCAGCAATATCTGCGTTGCATTTGCTATCGAATAAGTCCGAGCAGTGGCACATTAGATTACTGCGCACCGACTTCCATCCACTCAGCTCTATGCTGCCAATGGTGACATCACGCTCTTGCGAGTCACGTGACGAGTAGTCACTCGGCTGTTAATAAGGTGTTGTTCGGCTCGTTGCTATGGTACCGCGTGTGACCAATCGCGAGGCGGCACAGGAAGCGCGCTATCTGGCAGCTGGGTGCCACTGGAGAAGAGACTATGACGCCTGTAGGCGGTACTAGCGAATCGCCCGGTTGTGGTCACCACATGAGTAAAGGGATGCACACCGTCTTCATAGGGGAGAAAATATTTTAAACATCCTTTGAAGGCTTCATTATTGTTCACTCGTCTGCACAGTTGTTTCAGGCGCAACTTGCACGAGAAGACAACTGAAGTGTTGAAGCGCGCTGCAATTCCCTTCAGTCTGTGCGCCGAGTTGTGCACATATGGAATGCAGATAACACGTGAAGACTTACTACGTGGAGCACGGGGCCTTTGGGTGGCTAGAATTAACTGAACAAGAATGGTGCTCAGTAGACCTTGCGGATAACCAGCTTTGAGGAGACGTTCTTGTTGTTTCGCAATGCTTAAGCTTGCAAGGTGAGAACAGGATTTGGCGCGAGAAGATGACAGGAGAGACCGAATGATTCCATGTTTTACCAGTTTAGAATGGGAACTGCAGAATGGAAGAATAGGTTTCCGAGATCGCTGTTGGAAGGCCCAACAAATGCCGGTCGGAAGAAGATGGAGACGAAGATCGAGATACTGGAGACCATCGCCTGAGCTGTCTTCCCTTGTGAAATTCAGGCCTGAGGATGAAGAAGTAAAGGCTTGAACTACAGAATCAGAAGAAACTGATATCGGGTGAATGACTAAATAATCATCCACGTAACGAAAAACATGGAAGACGAGTGTCAACTCTTCAAGGCGTGCTTTGATCTCCCGATCCACATACAGAAGAAATATTTCGCTGAGGACCGGGGCAAGGCAGGAGCCTATGCAAACACCTTTCTTTTGCCTGAGAATTTCCTTTCCATGTTCGACGAGTGTGGATTGTAGATATAGAGCCAAAAGGTCTAGGAAGCCCTGTTCAGATACCCCAGATGAGTTCTGAAAGTCGCATGGACCATGTTCGTGGATGGCACTTGATACAGAATCCATAAGAAATGCGGATCTAATCGGTAATATAGTTCCTCAATGTCTAACGAAAACATGGTATAGGCCTCGGGAGTAGAATGGAGGTCATGAAGTTGAGATACAAGTTCTGTGGAGTTGGCAACCCGGAAAGGTTGGTCGAGACTGATCGATGACAGATGCCTTTGCAGAAAGAGAGCAAGAGGCTTCTGCCAACATCCCTTTTCTGAAATGATACTTCTTAAGGGAACTCCTCTTTATGGGTTTTTGCCGTGAAAAACACAGTTAGATATTGCTTGGAAGGAGCCCCAATGGCAGCTTTAAGAGCCGGGAGATTTAGGAGCAGCAAAGTTGCTTTGCCTTTGAACGGAGAGAGCCTGAAGGCCTAGTCTTAAGAGTATCAAAATTCTTTTTAAAGCCTGGCTCACCTTCTGCCCATAGGAACCTTCATCTAAGATGACAAAAACACCTGTTTTATCTGATTCCAGTAGCTTCAGGTGACTTCTTTGCAATTCTTCGACTGTAGCCCGGATCGGAACTTCTGCCCGTAGGTGGAGGAGGATGGGCGCAGACGATCCTCCCACAACAGATGACCATCATATTTGGTCCAGCCTATGGAACCCACCCGTCTTTCCGGTTCCTCCAAAAAGCTGCGTCCAATCTTCTCGAATCTTCATGGAAGAAGGTTGTCACCGGTGTGACCAGTGTTCACCATGAGACCCTCCAAACGAAATTTGAGCCTCCGGTCGTTCTATGTGACCATCAACTCAGTCCTGGCACCTTGGATCTCCTTTCCAAGGGTCCCAAGTTTTCTCCAAACACTCCAACTACAAGGGTCGACCAACTAACTTCAGTTCATTCTGTTGCGACTCACATTCCAGAACAAGACCGGCAAGCATTTCTTGATGCTGGAGTCCGATCCGTCTGCGCCCATCCTCCTCCACCTACGGGCAAAGTTCCGATCCGGGCTACAGTCGAAGAATTGCAAAGAAGTCACCTGAAGCTACTGGAATCAGATAAAACAGGTGTTTTTGTCATCTTAGATGAAGGTTCCTATGGGCAGAAGGTGAGCCAGGCTTTAAAAAGAATTTTGATACTCTTAAGACTAGGCCTTCAGGCTCTCTCCGTTCAAAGGCAAAGCAACTTTGCTGCTCCCTAAATCTCCCGGCTCTTAAAGCTGCCATTGGGGCTCCTTCCAAGCAATATCTAACTGTGTTTTTCACGGCAAAAACCCATAAAGAGGGAGTTCCCTTAAGAAGTATCATTTCAGAAAAGGGATGTTGGCAGAAGCCTCTTGCTCTCTTTCTGCAAAGGCATCTGTCATCGATCAGTCTCGACCAACCTTTCCGGGTTGCCAACTCCACAGAACTTGTATCTCAACTTCATGACCTCCATTCTACTCCCGAGGCCTATACCATGTTTTCGTTAGACATTGAGGAACTATATTACCGATTAGATCCCGCATTTCTTATGGATTCTGTATCAAGTGCCATCCACGAACATGGTCCATGCGACTTTCAGAACTCATCTGGGGTATCTGAACAGGGCTTCCTAGACCTTTTGGCCCTATATCTACAATCCACACTCGTCGAACATGGAAAGGAAATTCTCAGGCAAAAGAAAGGTGTTTGCATAGGCTCCTGCCTTGCCCCGGTCCTCAGCGAAATATTTCTTCTGTATGTGGATCGGGAGATCAAAGCACGCCTTGAAGAGTTGACACTCGTCTTCCATGTTTTTCGTTACGTGGATGATTATTTAGTCATTCACCCGATATCAGTTTCTTCTGATTCTGTAGTTCAAGCCTTTACTTCTTCATCCTCAGGCCTGAATTTCACAAGGGAAGACAGCTCAGGCGATGGTCTCCAGTATCTCGATCTTCGTCTCCATCTTCTTCCGACCGGCATTTGTTGGGCCTTCCAACAACGATCTCGGAAACCTATTCTTCCATTCTGCAGTTCCCATTCTAAACTGGTAAAACATGGAATCATTCGGTCTCTCCTGTCATCTTCTCGCGCCAAATCCTGTTCTCACCTTGCAAGCTTAAGCATTGCGAAACAACAAGAACGTCTCCTCAAAGCTGGTTATCCGCAAGGTCTACTGAGCACCATTCTTGTTCAGTTAATTCTAGCCACCCAAAGGCCCCGTGCTCCACGTAGTAAGTCTTCACGTGTTATCTGCATTCCATATGTGCACAACTCGGCGCACAGACTGAAGGGAATTGCAGCGCGCTTCAACACTTCAGTTGTCTTCTCGTGCAAGTTGCGCCTGAAACAACTGTGCAGACGAGTGAACAATAATGAAGCCTTCAAAGGATGTTCCATCAAACATGCCAACCAGACCGTTCCCTGTGAAGAGGGGGTGGTATACTCCATCCCTTTCTCATGTGGTGACCGATACATTGGTCAGACAGGGCGTTGCCTGAACACCCGCCTACGAGAGCACGTCCTCGAGGTCTCCCGTGCTCCGAGCGGCTCTTTTCATCCCATAGTTGCGCATCAACGCCTCTGCACGAACTGTGAAGCCCGGTTCCAGGACACCAGCACGATTGGCAGACACAAGAACAAGCTCGGCCGAGAGATCATCGAAGCATACAAGATAGCCGGTGACGATCATAACATCGCTGCTCCTTCTCTCGCGCTGTCCAGAGTTGAGATGAACTACCTGAAGCCAGAGCTGGATTAGTCAAAGGGCCCTCTATCTGAATTTGTCAATAGTGTTTCTTTTTATTTTCCTTTTTTCTTCTGAATTTCTTTATCTTCTAGTGTATTGGGGTGAATTGTGTTTTTTTCCGGGCGTATATAAATATATTATTTTCCGTATCTTCCTCTTTAGTCTCAAACGTTAGGAGGGAGGTAGTACATATTGAAGGAGACATCAGTAAATGTGTGTTGCTAGTTGAAAGAACTGTGCTGTCTGTCCTTGTCCCTAAGTGTTTTTATTCTTTCTTTGACTTTTGTGTTGCCTGAGTTATCTGAAGCTTAATCGGAAATCACAGGAAACTGCTTTTGCCGACGCGCTCATCGCGGCGAAATACCACGCAGTGCATACAGGGCCTTGTTGGCCGCTGAGTTTCGGTTTCGATTGAGGAGCTTCATTTCATGCCATCGCGCCGTGACCCGAATGTGCTGCTTGCGTTTTGATTATCTGAATTTTCAGAGAATGTGCAATACACATCATTCTCGAGCGATTATCATAAAACGAGCGCCGGGCACTTTCCTTGGTTCCCGAAACACAGGGATATTGTGCGTACGCATGCAAAGGAGAGTAGTAAGACGTGGCTTAGTCACCTCTCCCCACTTGTGCATCTTTGAGCTCAATCTCAATGATCCCGTCTGGTAGCAGTGAATCCATACAATCTGAGATTTGGTCATCTTGAGCCTTATACGTATTTTGTTTGCCAAACGTCCGCGTCTTAGCTCTTCATTGGGCGAAAGGCAAGCCGCATCCTCATCAGGAGTATCGAAGTTGATCCCAAGCGTTGGCGCATGACCGCAATAAATCTGACCTCACTACTGCACAAATAGTTACTATGATGTCTTCCCTCGTGTCGTCACATATCTTCACCCCTCCAAATTTTATGCTGATAGGAGATTAAGTTTCGCAAATCCTTGAGACGACAGCGTCCCCCCTCACTCCTCGCTGTGCCTTTTTGGACAAGCTTTACTGACGCCCGGGGGTTCTGTGTCTGAACGGTGCGTCTGACGAATTATCTCGGCAGGTTCCTCCAGTCAGGAAGAAAGCAGACATTCAAAACAAATATTATGGCCATTGGCAACCGTCAAATGCGCTTTGAATAATTCCAGTTCGGTTTGGCGGACCGCATAGGGGTTCACGCCCGTCCGGCGCAACTCCGGCGAACGGTACGACATTCTTCACACAAGTGCTCGACTTTTGCTTTTCTTAAAACAGAAGTGTATGTGCGAATGAGCCTACATAGATTGCAGGATAGCTTTATGCGCATAGCGCGATGTTGAATGTTATAGCCGCGGACTTCGCTTCGTGCAGTGCTGCGGGTCAGTACAGACAAGAGAAAAGAAGTCTGTTCCAGTTGTATTTTCAATTTTCGTGGCGTATTAAGAAATCAGTAGTTGCAAAGTTATATCTGTCTATGGAGCACAGCAACACTAACGTGAAGGTGCGTGAGCTCGATGTATGCATACTTATTGGTTGTAAATTCAGATCCGAAATTTTATCGGTGTTCGGGTCTGGCGGCTTTCGGTTCGGCTCCGGTTGGGAGCAAAAATAATCGGCTCGTCTTGAATCCCAAATTGAGAATAGAGATTTTCGCGCACTTCTGGCATATTATTTATTGCCTTGAAGCGATTTTATAGCCTTCTTCTATCGTTCTGCGCAATAAATTTGTAGGTATGAAATTCAGGTATTTTACTTTGACGCAATATAAAATCTACATTAACGTTATAACATTGTGTTTATATTTTATTCAACATTCCTTTGTTTGCTAGGTCATAACATAGATGTCTCCCGAACAAAATGTTTGCGACAACAGAGAGTTGAGCTTGTTGGTATTATTACCTGCTAATAGAATAGCCTTAAATTTGACCATATTGTCTCGTTCGTCCTGAGCTGATCTATTTCACGGTATAAAATGTTGTCGCGAAGTGTGTAGGTTAAAATGTTCGTGATTATGTTACCCTGTGTTTCTGCGTCGCAGTATAAAGTTAAATGCGATTGTGTCCCTGAACTGGGCAAGAATTAATTAAAGGTATCACAAAATCAGAAATGGGCGCACCCGTACAGTTATATAATGTGAAATATGTATTCATGAAATAGCTCACACATAGTTGGATATGACGACAATAACTGAATTAATAGCAATGAAATTCTCGTGTCGTCACGAAAGTTTTGTGACAATCCCTTTCAGTCCATTTTGATAACACAATGCTTGTTCTAACCAAACATTGCCAGTACCAGCGCCGGTACAGTGACTAACGTAGAGTAATCGAAATTTTCACGGTCTACAATTATCTCTACAGACCAGATTGAATCTGACCCAAAATTGCTCAGCTGAACATCTTCATACAGAGCTGGCGGTCTGAAGGTGAGGTTTAATTTCGACGATGCTGGTCGATTTTACTGTATTAATTCTGTGATTTTAAACGATGACAGCGTTAAAAACATGCCATGAAGCTCGACAGCTATTATACATGTAGAAGCGTTGATAGCGGCTACTCATTGCACAAGTTCATACCTGTCGTTGGTGAACGTTCTGTCAGCACGCGCTTAGCGTCTCAGTTTGTAGCGCTCCGCTGCATGTGTGAACAGGCGCTTCATGTCGCGCTGATGTCGCAGGCGTGACTGAAAAATTTTGATTGTCGATATACCCAGCTTAGCGGTACACTCCAGGAACGGATTATCACGCGTGGAATGAAAGTGATTAAAACATGAAATGTAATTACTTTGCCTTAAAGAAAATTATTTCCAAGAATTTTGTCGAAATTCGAACTTCACGACCTTCGGTTGCGGCAGACACTGCTGACCAGTCCACGCGAGTGTAGCCCACGGAAAATGGACGTGTTATTTTCACGCGTTGATCAAAATCGTAAATGCAAAGGCCGGTTCAGACCCGTGTTGAGCGTTGCAGAATTTAGGCGAGTCACTGTCACATCTGTGTTTCGTATGAAGTGTGAAATCCACTATTTTTAGTCTTATAATGCGACATAAGCAGCAAGGATGTATAAAGAAGATGTAATACGTATAAAGATGATGCAATTCCTAATTATGTTTAAATATTCGAGCGAGAGTCCTAATAAATCACATTTATCAGCTTGCATGGTTTTCAAACTGGGCGAAACAGTTCGGGAGTGTTGCACTTGTTTTATCCTCACTTTTAATACACTATGCTTCAACAAGCGTGCCTAACACATATCTCTATTACGTTGCAGGAAGTCATCCTGAGACTGTTATAAATAGCGCACAACTTAATTAGACACTTTTTCGCTAGTGTTAAAAGAACATCGCATTTCACCAGTGCCGAATTTAACATGGTATAATGCGATGTCAGTCAATATTCATATTTGCGGGTCATTAGATTTCTTTCAGTTGAGAAAACCAGTTCATCGGTGTAAAAATGCACAAAGCGTAGGGATAGTCAGTGAAAGCCGCGCTTGGAGCTGTCGCGGGGGAACGGGCGAGGAGTCTGGCAGGACAAAAAAGCGCGTTTTTGTCCTGCCAGACTCCCGCCCCGGCTCCCCGCGACGATGCACTAAGAATAATAAAACGTGCCTTTCAAATACTTGGCTTTCACTGAGCTTGAACCTCCTGCAGCGTGCATTTTGCACCATTGAATTTGGTTTTCTCAGCAAGAGGAAATCACAATGACCACCAGAATGTAGTGTGATGACGTCACGTGCATACCATGTTAAATAGTTCAGCTTTCTGGTGAAATGCGATGTTCGCAACACTAGCAAGAGATGTCCTAATTGTAAAGTTGTGCACTATTTATAGCAGTCTCGGGATGATATACGGCAGCCTAGAGATATGTGTTAGAGCTCACGACTGTTGAAGCATAGTGTAGTAAAGTGAGGGCCCAAAACAAGTGCAAGTAAAAGCAAATATAACTTTAGCCTCCCGAGGCAGTATTTCGCGAAGTTTCGAGCTCATGCAAGCTGATAAAATGTGATTTACATTAGGATTTCAAAAATCTTTGTCCTTCGGGCTATTTAAGCATAATTAGGAATTTGATTGCATGCATCTTTATACATCTCTTTTTGCAGTAAGGCGTTCTATAAGGAATTATTTTGAAAAATGCCATTAATTATCTCTCTTTTTGCACATTTCGTGTATTTGCCTTTCGATCTGTCATGTGAGCACAGAGTCCTTTTTGGCGTATTCTGCAACCCGATGTTTCACACTGCCAATCAGCGAACAAAAAACACATTTACGCAGACTCAACAGCTCGCGTAGTTTCGAGTATCGTCCTTCCGTGGTGGCCTCAAGCGGTTATGTGAACTTTATAAAGTAAAATTTATTGATCATTATAAAAATATATATATATTTAATTAGTAACTAGAGGTTTGCCAACATGAATAAAGGGCCGACCATCCTAAAGCAATGCCTCCCCCCCCCCCCCAAATTATCTGAAAGGTGCTCTGCAAATCTTTTCCGGCGTTTTTATCCTCGACAGGCAGGTTGTAAGTGATTTGGGACAGCCTTAAGCCCGGTTCACACAGTTGCGTTTGACTGCGTTTGACTGCGTTGCGGCAGCGAGACACCAGGACATCCCTGCTGCTTATATCGCGTGCCAAGAAGATTCCTTGAATTGGATTCCACGCTTCATACGAAGCACAGATGTGCCGGTGACTCGCTTTCGGTTCTCGCCGCAACGCAGTCAAACGCACTCAAACGCAAGTGTCTGAACCGGCCTTTACACGCATTTCCGATTTTGATCCACGCGATAGCGATAACTGGCCTCTTTTGCATCCCATTTTCATTCGCCGTGGAAACCTACCTCGCGTGGACTAGTCAGGAGTGTGTCTGCCTCGCAACCGAAGGGTCGTGGGTTCGAATCCTGTCTAAAATTCTTAAATATTTTTCTTTAAGGCAAAGTAATTACATTTCATGTTTTAATCACTTTCATTCCACGCGTGATGTCCCGTTTCACATGAGCATGGTGGGTTGTTTGAAATTCCTGCGCGAGGGCATGTGGCCGAGACGTTATGACCCTATCGACCAATCAGGATTTTTCAGTCACGCCGCCGACATCGGCTTTTCTGCGACATGAGCTCCTTAAAGGCCTGTTCACACATGCAGCGGAGCGCTACAAGCATAGCGCTGACCTCGCGCTAAGCGCGTGCTGACGGGAGCGTTCACCAGCTTTGTATCGCACCGTCAAAACTGTTGCTCATGGCAGATTATAAATAGCAGACGACACGTGAGTAGCGCTACATCAGCGCTTCGCTGCATGTGAGAACCGGCCTTAACGCTGTCGCGTTAAGGAGCTCATGTAGCTGTCACGTTAAGGAGCTCATGTCGATGATTTTAACGCTGTCGCGTTAAAATCATCGAGTAGCAAGGGTGGCGCTCATTTGCAAATTAAATCGACCAACATCTTGTCGAGAACAAACCTCAACAGCCAGGCTATGCCAGCTTGTCCTGTATGAGAAAATGTTCGCTTGGGCAAGCGCTATTTTGGGTCAGATTCAATCTGAGTGCGAAGGTGCGTGTAGATTAGAGTGAAAAATTTCGATTACTCTTTTCTGCACGATTAGTCGCATGCATCGCGGCGCTGAGTGTAAACAATGTTTGGTTAGGAAAACAAGCATTGTGATTGCCGCTCGGTGTTTCTATAAAAAATAGACTGAAAGGGATTGTCCTAAAACTTTCGTGACATTTTGAAAATTTCATTGCTATTAGCTCAGTTGTGTCGTCCATATATATATATTGTGAAACGTATTTCATGAACCATATTTCACGATATATATGGCCACGAGGTGCCCATTTCATGATTTTGTGTGCTGTAATTAATTCCTTACTTAGTTCAAGGACACAATCACGATTTAACTTTTTATACTGCGACGCAAAGCAAAGTTGTACCAATCACGGGTATTTTATGCGACCTACCACACTTCGCGACAACATTTTATACCGTGTAAATAGATCAGCTCAGGACAGGCAAGGGACAGTATAGTTCTAAATTTCAAGCTGATCTATTAACAGGTATGTACCAACAAGCTCAACTCTTTCCTGTTGTACTTAAACATTTTGATTCAGGCAAAATATGTATGACCTGTAAACAAAGGAATGTTGAGTCGTATGAACACGATGTTATGTACGTTAATGTAGATTTTCTTTTACTGTTGCGTCAAAATTAAATACCTGAATTTCATATTTCGGGTACCTGAAAATAAAAATTTATTGCACGGACGATAGAAGAAACTATAAAATTAATCGCTTCAAGGCGTAAATAGTATCTATTGCCAGAACAACGCGGAAAATATATTCTCAATTTAGCGGTTCAAACCGGTTCGAACCGGTTCGAACCGGTTTGAACCGTTATTTTTTGCTCCCCGGAACTGAACCGGAACCGAACCGAAAGCCGTGAACCCGAACCCGAACCGAACCGATAAAAATTTCGGTTCGACACTCTCAATTACAACCAATAAGTATGCATACATCGAGCTCAGCACCTTCACGTTAGTGTTGCTGGTCAGGAAGTTTGTTTGTTTTGTGCTTCCATAGACGAAATATAACTTTTTGCAATTACTGTTTTTCTTAATACGCCTGAGTACGCGAGGTAAAACTTGGAGGCGCCATTGAAAGCTCTAATTGGAACAGACTTCTTTTCTCTTATCTGTACTGACCCGCAGCACTGCACGAAGCGAAGTCCCCACCCGCTTGCATTCCACTAACATTCAACATCGCGTATGCGCATAAAGTTATCCTGCAATCATATAGGCACATTCGCACATACAAACCGTTTTAAGAAAGCAAAAGTCGAGCACTTGTGGTGAAGAATGTCGTACCGTTCGCCGGAGGTGCGCCGGACGGGCGTGAACCCTCATGCGGTCCGCCAAACGAACGAAATTATTCAAAGCGCATTTGACGGTTGCTAATGGCCATAATATTTGTTTTGTGTTTGCTTTCTTCCTGACTGAGTATGCCGAGATAATTTCAGACTCACCGTTCAGACACAAATATTTGGGCGTCAGTAAAAGCTCGTCCAAAAAGGCTTAGCGAGGAGTAGGGGGACGCTTGTTAGGGCCTCCGTCGTAGCTAGCCGATCTCAGCATTTGCGAAAACTTAATCTCCTATCAGCATAAAATTTGAGTGGGATATATATGATGACACGAGGGAAGACATCATAGTAACTTTTGTGCAGTAGTGAGGTCGAATTTATTGCGTTTCCTTAAAAGTTCATGCGTCAACGCTGGGATCAACTTTGATACTCCTGTGAGGATGCGGCTTGCTTTTCGCCCAATGAAGTAACAAGAAGCGGACGTTTGGCAAACAAAATACGTATAAGGCTCAAGATGACCAAATTTCAGTTGTAGTTCACTGCTACTAGACGGGATTATTGAAATTGAGCTCAAAGATGCACAAGTGGGGTGAGGTGACTAAGCCACGTCTTACTACGTTTGCATGCGTACGCACAATATCCGGTGTTTCTGGAACCAAGGAAAGTGCCCCGGTCTTCGTTTTGTATCGCTCGAGAATGAGTGTATTGTACATTCGCGAAAAGTCAGATAATCGAAAACGCAAGCAGCACATTCGGTCACGGCGTGATGGCATGAAATGAAGCTGCTCAATCGAAACCGAAACTGAGTGGCCAACTAGTTCCCAGAGTGCACTGCGTGGTATTTCGCCGCGATGGGGCGCGTCGGTAAAAGCAGTTTTTCCTGTGATTTCAGATTAAGCTTCAGATAACTCAGGCAACACAAAAGTCAAAGAAAGAATAAAAAAAACGCTTAGGGACAAGGACAGACAGCACAGTTCTTTCAACTAGCAAACACACATTTACTGATGTCTCCTTCAATATGTACTACCTCCCTCCTAACGTTTGAGACTAAAGAGGAAGATACGGAAAATAATATATTTACATACGCCCGGAAAAAACACAAAACCAAAAAACACAATTCACCCCAATACACTAGAAGATGAAGAAATTCAGAAGAAAAAAAGGGAAAATAAAAAGAAACACCATTGACAAACTCAGATAGAGGGCCCTTTGACTAATCCAGCTCTGGCTTCAGGTAGTTCAGCTCAACTCTGGACAAACGCGAGAGAAGGAGCAGCGATGTTATGATCGTCACCGGCTATCTTGTATGCTTCGATGATCTCTCGGCCGAGCTTGTTCCAGTGTCTCGCCAATCGTGCTGGTGTCCTGGAACCGGGCTTCACAGTTCGTGCAGAGGCGTTGATGCGCAACTATGGGATGAAAAGAGCCGCCTGGAGAACGGGGAAACCTCGGCGGACGTGCTCTCGCGGGCGGGTGTCTGCTAACGCCCTGTCTGACCAACGCATCGGTCACCACATGAGAAAGGGACTGGAGTATACCACCTCTTCTTCACAGGAAACGGTCTGGTTGGCATGTTTGATGGAACACCTTTTGAAGGCTTCATTGTTGTTCACTCGTCTGCACAGTTGTCTGTGCGCAACTTGCACGAGAAGACAACTGAAGTATTGGAGCGCGCTGCGGTTCCCTTCAGTCAGTGTGCCGAGTTGTGCACACGTATGGTAATGCAGGTACGTGAAGACTTACTACGTGGAGCATGGCGCCTTGGGTGGAACTGAACAAGAATGGTGCCCAGTAGACCTTGCGGATAACCAGCTTTGAGGACAGCCAAGTAGTTTGGCTTGGGGTAGAGAACAGGATTTAAGGAAGATGATGTTTTACTGTTTAATGGGAACTGCAGAATGGAAGAATAGGTTTCGAGGATCATTGTTATTCCGCCGGTCGGAAGAAGATGGAGAGAAGAGATCATCGCCTGAACTTTCCTTGTGAAATTCAGGCCTGAGGATGAAGAAGTAAGGCTTGAACTACAGAATCAGGAAACTAAAGACCGGGTGAATGTACCAATGAGACCAAAAACATGGAGACGAGTGTCAACTTCGATCCACATACAGAAAAATATTTCTGTTGGTTCTGGGCAAGGCAGAGTCTATGCAAACACCTTTCTTTATCTGAGAATTTCTCCATTGCCTGACGAGTGGACTGTGATAGGGCCAAAGGTCTAGGAGTTCTGTCTGCATTAGCCCAGATGAGTTCTGAGGGATAAGCCATGTCTGTGGATGGCAATTTCTGATACAGAATCCATAAGAATGTGGACTTGGCCATAGTCTCCTCAATGCCCAACGAGCATGGTATAGGGGTTCGGGAGTGAATGCAGGTCATGAGTTGAGATAATGGAGTTATAAATCCCGGGAAAGGGTTGGGTCGATGACAGATGCTTTTGCAGAAAGAGAGCAAGAGGCTTCTGCTAACATCCCTTGAAATGATACTTTGCAACTCCTTTCTTTTGGTTTTTTGCTGTGAAAAATTGTTAGATATTTGGAAGGATTCCCAATGGTATTTTAATGGAGCAGCAAAGTTGTTTTTGTTTTAATGGAGAGAGTCTGAAGGCCTAGTCTTAAGAGTATCAAAATCCTTTTTTAATGCCTGAGTCATCTCCGGCCCATATGAACCTTCATCTAAGATGAGCAAAAAAACACCTGTTTTATCTGATTCCAGTAGCTTCAGGTGACTTCTTTGTAATTCTTCGATATGTGCAGTCTGATCGGAACTTGCCCGTAGGTGGAGGAGGATGGGCGCAGACGGGATCGGACTCCAGCATCAAGAAATGCTTGCCGGTCTTGTTCTGGAATGTGAGTCGCAACAGAATGAACTCAAGCAGTTGGTCGACCCAACTAACTTCAGCAATGAAGTCACCTGAAGCTACTGGAATCAGATAAAACAGGTGTTTTTGTCATCTTAGATGAAGGTTCCTATGGGCAGAAGGTGAGCTGTGCATTAAAAAAGAATTTTGATACTCTTAAGGCTAGGCCTTCAGGCTCTCTCCGTTCAGTATGCAAAGCAACTTTGCAGCTCCCTTAATCTCCTGGCTCTTAAAGCTGCCACCATTGGGGCTCCTTCCAAGCTAATATCTAACTGTGTTTTTCACGGCAAAAACCCGCAAGAAGGAGTCTCAGCGAGAGTATCATTTCAGAGAAAGAGGATGTTGGCAGAAGCCTCTTGCTCTCTTTCTGCAAAAGCATCTGTCAATCGATCAGTCTCGACCAACCTTTCCGGGTTGCCAACTCCACAGAACTTGTATCTCAACTTCATGACCTCCATTCTACTCCCGAGGCCTATACCATGTTTTCGTTAGACATTGAGTGAACCATATTACCGATTAGATCCCGCATTTCTTATGGATTCTGTATCAAGTGCCATCCACGAACATGAGTCCCGTGCGACTTTCCAGAACTCATCTGGTGTATCTGAACAGGGCTTCCTGAGACCTTTTGGCCCTATATCTACAATCCACACTCGTCGAGCATGGAAAGGAAATTCTCAGGCAAAAGAAAGGTGTTTGCATAGGCTCCTGCCTTGCCCCGGTCCACAGCGAAATATTTCTTCTGTATGTGGATCGGGAGATCAAAGCACGCCTTGAAGAGTTGACACTCGTCTTCCATGTTTTTCGTTACGTGGATGATTATTTAGTCATTCACCCGATATCAGTTTCTTCTGATTCTGTAGTTCAAGCCTTTACTTCTTCATCCTCAGGCCCTGAATTTCACGAGGGAGGACAGCCTCAGGCGATGGTCTCCAGTATCTCGATCTTCGTCTCCATCTTCTTCCAACCGGCATTTGTTGGGCCTTCCATCAACGATCTCGGAAAACCTATTCTTCCATTCTGCAGTTCCCATTCTAAAACTGGTAAAACATGGAATCATTCGGTCTCTCCTGTCATCTTCTCGCGCCAAATCCTGTTCTCACCTTGCAAGCTTAAGCTACTGCGAAACAACAAGAACGTCTCCTCAAAGCTGGTTATCCGCAAGGTCTATCTGAGCACCATTCTTGTTCAGTTAATTCTAGCCACCCAAAGGCCCCATGCTCCACGTAGTAAGTCTTCACGTGTTACCTGCATTCCATATGTGCACCAACTCGGCACACAGACTGAAGGGAATTGCAGCGCGCTTCAATACTTCAGTTGTCTTCTCGTGCAGAGTTGCGCCTGAAACAACTGTGCAGACGATAGTGAACAATAATGAAGCCTTCAAAAGGTGTTCCATCAAACATGCCAACCAGACCGTTCCCTGTGAAGAGGCGGTGGTATACTCCATCCCTTTCTCATGTGGTGACCGATACATTGGTCAGACAGGGCGTTGCTTGAACACCCGCCTACGAGAGCACGTCCTCCGAGGTCTCCCCGTCCTCTCCGAGTGGCCCAGCTGCCAGAGTAGCGCGCCACGCTTTTCCCTGTGCCGCCTCTCACCGCGATTGGTCACACGCGGTACCATAGCAACGAGCCGAGCTGGCACCGTGCCCATAGCAACCGAGTGACTACTCGTCACGTGACCTCGCAAGAGCCGTGATGTCACCGGTAAGATGGCAGCGCCCAGAGCTGGTGGATGCGAGTTTGTTCGGTGCGCGGTAGTCGTAATGTGCCGCTGCTTGCCGACGATTTCGGACTTCTTCGTGCTCTCTGACGCAGGTATAACGTGAAGATCTGAAAGAATGAGACTTTATACCTTTTCTGTGCAAGATCGCTCTGGATATTAGCACCTGTGCGACAGCATCAGTCATATCGCCGTAGCGGTGCTCGGATTCCTGGATGTGTTCGAGGATCGATAAGACTTTTAGCATGCAATTTTCGCATACTCTTGGCTTTGTTTCAACGTTGGAGTGTCTGAGAATCGATGCGAAATGTATGCGTCGCATGTTGGGCCTTGGGGAAGTTGGTTCAGCCCCAGGTAACCGCATAATCACAGAAACTTTTAGCGAGGAAGCACCTGCGATCTTTACGTTTTGTACTAATCAACGATTTTACGATATAGCTTTTAGGATAAAATTTTCCCATTTTTCTAGCTTCCTTTGAAAGTTTGAATTTCTGAGAATCGAAACGAAAGGTATACCTCGCGTTTAGGGCCTAGGGGAAGTTGTTTCAGCCCTGGGTCACCGAATAATCACAGCAACTTTTAGCGAGGAAGCGCCTGCGATCTTTAACCTTTTGTACTAATCGACGATTTTACGAATTGGCAGTTCTGAAGACTTTGATATAACGTGCTTTCGTTGCAATGGCTTGCATTTGATCGCAGTGTTTTTTGGTTTGTTTTTTCAAGTGACAAGCTGGCGTTTGCTCAAATGACGTATATGAAATGACCTGCTATATAACAATGCATCAACACATACTATTAAACTTAGATGCTCAGAGGTGTGTTCGTCTTTGTAATTAACAAGTTACAGACATAATTATTTTTTACGAGTGTAATATTTATTTTCTGTAGCTGGGCCCGTTTTGTGCTCATTAACGTCAGTGTGCTATGATGTTATCATCATGTGTGTATGGTTCTAAATATCGTCTTTGCAATGCCTACAAAGGCCAAAATGACGTCAGCCGACCCCAGCTCACGCATTGGACACGAAAACTGCGTCACTCGGACGTATGCGCTCGTCAACAATCAATTCGTCGACGAATATTTGAATTCGCGTTCGTGGCCAGTGAGTGCACTGACGGAACTTATCATCACTTGCGAATGCCAAGTTCTATGGTGTGCTTAAAAAGCACGGTGGAAGCTTGGGGTCATCGCACCGGTGCCCTAGCATGTCACGACCGCGTGATTTCACAGTTCGCTTTTGAGTTGAGGATTACAGCTAAGGAAGAAGTTAAAAAATCATTTCATGGCCCCTTTAACACGGATATGTGTGCTACAGCAGATAAAAATATTGACTTTTTGCATGCCGGTAAACTTCCGGACGACCACTTGGCCTGTCGGCAAGAACACCTCATATCCGGCGTCCGTCTCTTTTGATGGCGTTAACAATCCTCTGGAGACCACCATGCTGTCCTTCTTGGTTTAACCCCGTCGACTGTTCATCGCGCAAACGAGGGTGAGACCGTCGTCGACGTCGCTCCTCGCCAGTCGGTGAGATAATCTCATCTTGAATGAATGATTGGGTCTTGAAGAAGTATGATGCTAAGCATACATTCGCTTACTATGGGGCAGTCGAGCAGCAGTCATGTCCCGAGGCAATCGTCCTGTCGTGGCCGGCGTAATCGGATTTTGTTCCATAGGAGCGATGTCCGAAAGTACAAGGACGGTACGTACGTCCCACGAAGCGGCCGCCATCCCGGCGGCGCGGAAAACCACTCGCCTTGTCCGTGCACCTACGGTACTTAGCAGCTCTCGTCGCCCGACAGTCCCCGGGCTGCAAATCGTCTCACTTCACAGAAGAAACAGGCACCGTTCCTCCAGAGGCCCGTGCCGTACCGCCATGCCAAGCGTCTTTTACCACTTTTCAATGAACGAATGGAGATATCAACTAGAAAAAAGTTGCCGTCCGGCGTCGCTAGCAGCACGGTTACCATGGCAACCTCCCAGGCCCAAAATGGAGATCACTATCGGCGCTTCTGACGTCGTGCATCTAGATAATTTTGCGTCGTGTCGCTACTCTGGCAGCTACGCTGCCATATAGAGTGGCTCTAAGTGGCTCTTTTCATCCCATAGTTGCGCATCAACGCCTCTGCACGAACTGTGAAGCCCGGTTCCAGGACACCAGCACGATTGGCAGACACAAGAACAAGCTCGGCCGAGAGATCATCGAAGCATACAAGATAGCCGGTGACGATCATAACAATAACATCGCTGCTCCTTCTCTCGCGTTGTCCAGAGTTGAGATGAACCACCTGAAGCCAGAGCTGGATTAGTCAAAGGGCCCTCTATCTGAATTTGTCAATAGTGTTTCTTTTTATTTTCCTTTTTCTTCTGAATTTCTTTATCTTCTAGTGTATTGGGGTGAATTGTGTTTTTGGTTTTGTTTTTTTCCGGGCGTATATAAATATATTATTTTCCGTATCTTCCTCTTTAGTCTCAAACGTTAGGAGGGAGGTAGTACATATTGAAGGAGACATCAGTAAATGTGTGTTGCTAGTTGAAAGAACTGTGCTGTCTGTCCTTGTCCCTAAGTGTTTTTATTCTTTCTTTGACTCTTGTATTTTCACCAACACGCTCTTTGATCTTTGTTAACTAGCAACCATGGTATTAAGACACAATATGGCCAAGTGTCGTTACTCTGAAGCGTAGCTTATTTAGTGGCACTACTCGCCGCTTCACAGCAATGCATGGCGCGCGTCGGCGCCTCATCCTATTAAGGCGCATTCCCACCGGCGATGTAAGCCGTCGCGCGATGCGAGTAGATCGCATCGCCAAAAAATTAGATGGTCACACCGGCGTGCGCGATGAGCGAGTCCAACGCCTTCGTTGGCGAGTCCTTTCTCGAAAACTCTCGCTCCGAACGCCGTTGATTGGCTCAGCCGCTCCGCGACTAGATCGCATCGCAAAAAAGTCGGGTCGAGTAGCGACTGCTCAAATCGCGTCGCTTTTTGCCCGCGATGGTCGCTTTTGCGATGAAAGTTATCGCGCGACTAGATCGCATCGCCGGTGGGAAACGCGCCTTTACCCCTCTCTAGGTCGAACTAAAAGTGGCGCTAATGTCGCGCTATCATCATCATCAATGTGTGGATAGGAAGCTGGCCGCCCCATAGGCTATCTGCGGTCGCGGCCAAGAACCTGCGGAATATCGCGTTTATTGCCTCGTACAGTATCATTGTGAAAGCAATTTCAACATAAAATGGTCACATACTGTTCATTGCCTCAGTCCAAAACCTATTGCACCGAGGTGCGAGTTGGTTTTCACCGATATTCAGCGGCCGGCGCGCTAAAGAAAGAGCCTTGCCCCCCCCCCCCCTCCCCCCTCCCCGGTTGGGACGCGGAGGACTTTCATCTTGAGCCCTAGGAAGCCGTGTCCTCAACCGACGCCCAAACAGAAGTTGTGCGGGGCTGTCTCCAGAAACACCAGGGGTGTCTTGGTAGCTCAACAGTGCCAAATATGGATCCTCAGCATGGTCAGGAGTTCCTTGATGGTGCGGACAACTCGCTCCGCTTCGCCGTTAGATTGCGGGAATCTGGGGCTACTTGTTTGGTGCTGGAAGCCCTAAACCTGTGCAAACTTCGCAAAATCTCCCGCTGCGAACTGCGGGCCGTTATCTGTTCTTACAGATCGCGGGAAACCATGCCGAGCGAAGGCTGACTCCATTGCCGCGATCGTAGCTCCACTCGAGGTGCTGCTTAACGTCAGGACTTCCGGGTACCTCGAGTGATAGTACACAATAACGATGAAGTCCTACTTCTTCCAATGAAAGAGGTCCGCACCAATGACGTCCCATGGACGATAAGGAAAGCTGGACGAGATGAAAGCCTTCTGCCGGCTGCACTCTTGTCTTGGCACATCGTTCACAGCCGCTCACCAGGGATGTGATCTGTGCATTGATGCCTGGCCACCAGACAGAGTCACGAGCTCTGGCCTTGCACTTGACAGCTCCTTGGTGCCCTTCATGTATCAGCCTCGGTATTGCCTGTCGTAAGTCGGCCGGTATGAGGAGCCTGGGGCCCTTGAGGAGAATTTCTTTGCACAGCGACAGCTCGCCTCGGACAGACCAATACTTGGACAAATTGACGAGCAGCTTGTGCTTCGCCGGCCATCCAACCTCGCAATACCGTTTGAGTGCACAGCACTCTTCGTCAGTCTGTTGCGCAGCTTGGACTTCCTCGGTGAGGAGTGGAAGGTCAACAGACGTGTCTCCCAGTGCAACAAGTGCAAATGTGTAAAGGGAGTTCTTGCCCTTGTCTTCAAACCCCGTTCTCTGGGGTGCTCTGGAGAGTGTGTCTGCCGTTGCCAGTAGTTTGCCCTGCACATACATACAGCATGCGGAATTGGTACTGCATCAGCTTTAAACGAAGGCGCTGGATGCGAGGAGGCAACATGTCTCACTCCATCTTGCCGAAGAGAGATACCAGGGGCATATGGTCAGTCTCCACACTGAGCTGCAAACCACGTACGAACTCGTCAAAACGTCGAGCAACGTATGGGCCCGGGGTCCTGAGCAGGCGGAAGCATTCCTACGGGTGAAGAACCTCTTGAGTTCAGACTGCTGTCTCGCCAAGTACGTGCTATCAGAGCTTGTCATATCCCACTTCTCACACCATGCAGGATTCAGAGCCTACCTCTCAGACCCGGGGGGCTGAGCTCAGTAAAAGACTTCCGACACCGACGGCTGCTCGCGAAGAACTCCTCTTTTTCTTCCTCCAAAGAACACGCACGGCCCCCTTCACACTAAGAGGGCGCCACTAGCTGGACCTTTTCAACTACAGCAGTAAGTGACGCGCCCGACTGCGAAGAGAAACTTCCGTCACTCAGATTGTAGTTTTTAGAGTTTAGTTGTTGTTTCACTCACCAGGTAGCGAAAGTCGACACCTGATTTAACGAAATTTCGGAGCTCATTTTGTGGTCTATATGTGTCCAAAGGAGCAGTATCGCATCGAACTCACCAATATTTTGTTAAAAAGTCATGAAAAGGAATTTTACAACTAATGAAATGATTAGCAAAGAGCACCTGGTGGATGTCGCTAACGCCTCGTTTGTAATGCCCGTCCAGGAACCTTGACGGCTAGTGACGGTAACTGTCTCGCCTCCGGCCACGACGAGAGAAGAGGGGAAGGAGGAACTCCCCTCTTCCCGAGAATCCCTTTTGTGTGTCCCAGAAATCGCTATTGTCCCCCTACAAAATTATAGAAAATTAACCGGTTGCTCAAAATTCGCACAAAAGCAGCCGCTTCGGTGGCTGGAACGACTAGGCCATCCTCTCGACGTCAGCTTCGCCGTAGCTTTGCTCCCCCCGAGACGAACTACGTCACGATTGCGTCGTATGTCACGTGCTCTCCGCTGGCTGTTCTCCGAGCGCTTGCCAGAGTGGGCCGTTTATAACGAAAAATACAGCCACCAGGCTCAAAATACAAACGTGCGATTGTCATTTACGGATATTGTGGATCATATTCAACCTATTTTTCAACACGACGGGTATATTTCAAATTTCGTTGAAGTATCCCTTTAAGGGATTAAACCACGTGCATCTATCCTCTTATTTCTCGTTTGCTAAGAGAAACATAGATGGCGTCAATGACCTCAATGACAATCGCTGGATTGCGCTTTCCTCTTGGTCGCTGCGTTGGTCGCTGCTGTCATAGAGTTATTATAATGTATGCTAGAGGTTCAAGTGGCGCTATTGTGCTGACGCAAATTGAAGCAGACAGCAACCAGTCGAAAATTGACTTCCGGTATTGCATTTTTATGGAAAAAAGCAAATACATTTTCTCCCTGCGCTCGATCATAAAAGCAAATACCCCGAATAATTCGTACGTACTAGGTAGCTTGGAACATTTCTCAGTCAGGCCGACGAAATAATTGGCCAGTTACTGCGTTTCTCTTTCAGATTCGTTGCATTAAAAATGGTACTAAAACGGCTTCGTACGTGTATTTATGCGCATTGTCAGACACTGTTGAGCGCGAACACGACGTCGGCGCTTTTCAGCATGAGGAAAGTACGTGCCAAACGAACGAAGGACATCTGGAAAGCCAGAGAGACGGCCAGTGGCACTGGATCAGTAACTACCAGTGCATTTACGACCAAAATAAACTGAAGGCCACGTAATATATTCCGATTTTAAATAAGTAAGTACCGCTTTATTCTTTTTGCTCTGCGCGAAGATGCTTGTTCTTCGTTCAAAATATCACCCGCACGCTTGAAATCTTCGAGAACAAGTATCTGTATGCATGCTTAAAGGTGCCCGGCAGAGAAAACAATACGAAGAGACACCTTTCACAGCCAACGTACTTTATTGTTAACGTTTTGAATGTTTTTATCCGCTCATGGAAAACGGGGTCATTTTCATATAGTGAGAGGACTGGCATAATAGCAATATATAAGCGTCACCTGTATGCTGGCGAACCTTGAACACACTCTATATTCTTTTCTATTGTTATTTTGCTTCGTACCGTCGCTTGTTTCTACACACCTGCTGCGGAAGAGATGTTTGGGACTGAAATGTAGCGAAGTTAAACCTCGTTCACTGATGAAGAAAAATGCGCTAACTAAAGCAATTACACTTTTAC
Source organism: Ixodes ricinus (assembly GCA_037355805.1). Classification (NCBI taxonomy): domain Eukaryota; kingdom Metazoa; phylum Arthropoda; class Arachnida; order Ixodida; family Ixodidae; genus Ixodes; species Ixodes ricinus. The sequence continues at coordinate 81,429 of JAZHYW010060716.1, read as the reverse complement.
AATGTTAATCACGAGGTATACTATTCGGTACGGCCCAAATAACTAAAGTGTTCCGTGTTACTTTCCGGCGAAGAAAGAAAATGCACGCGCGTTTTCCCATATAGGAATGTACAAGAGCACCGCAAAAAGCAGACTGGTTGCTGTCTGCTTCAATTTGCGTCACGGAAGTCGCATAGACACTAGCGCCAGCTGAACCTCTAGCGTCGCTGCAGCGCAAGTGAAGCAGCGAAGCAACGTTGCTAGAACTCCCAGTTAGGAAACTCACCGTCGAAACCTGGGCCGCTGGCGTCCACCGGGACCGAGCTAAATGCGACAAGCAGCGCCACTCTGTATCATTTGTCTTAACTGTGGTCTCCTTGAGATTTTAGAAAGCATGTTTTTGCGTAAAAACTAACGGAAAAACTCTTTTTGTAGTAACTTTTATTGGAGTTTTGTACAAAATGGAGGGCGCGTGTTGTTTTCTAAAAATCTTTAGTTCGTAAGGCTTTGCAGTATAATTAATATTGTTTTTACACAGCCGTGCCTCAGCGGTGATTTCAGGTAGCGTGTCCTGAGTTAGGCGCATACTAATCACAGTAGTAATCCGCGGCGCATCCGCTTGGAGTCGGGGGCGGTACCTCGAAGCCCCTTCCACAGTATCTGCTCTGGCCCCAAAATGGCCGATTACAACGAAAATGGATGTCACGTGCAGTTCCTCGACTGGCCGCTGCGGGAGAAATGGCGGCGTTGGGATCTCCATTAGCTCGGTTCTCGTGGACGGATCGGTGTCACTTTTGCAGAGCAGTCTCTATGGCAGTTTCCCAACTAAGTGGTTCTAGTAACGTTGCAGCGAAGCAACCGGACGGCCATCTTGCATGCGGAGAAATTGCGTTTTCGCTATAGCGTTGCCGAGGTTGGCGGCAGCGTGCTGAGGGACACGTTTTCTCTCGTTCGTCGTCATTCGCAGAAGTTTTTAAGACCCTGTGTAAGCGTGAGACATGCCCTTGAGAACACGTGAAAAATTTTACGAAAGCGCAGTGCCGCAGGAAAAGGCACAACTCGCCGAAAGCAAGTTTCGACGGTCTGCGGCGTGATCAAAGCTTCCTTGGCACGCCGAAGTGCTGTGTCTCTGTGCCTTCGCACGCCTGGATACCGATCAAGGTTCGACGCCATGTGGATGTGTTTTGCGAGTGCAATGTGCGTGAAGCCATATGTCCGGGGTGACCACCCGTTCCACGACTAGCGGGACTTGAGGGCTGGCGTCCCGCGTCCCGCGAGAAATTCCCAAATATTCAAAATGTCCTGCATTTCACACTGTCGTAAAATTCACTCCGCAACTCTTGGTGCTGCCGAACAACGGGGCATGGAGAGGCGCGGAGGTCGATAGTAATCGTATGAATCGAAATGGTACGCTATTTTCTATTCAAGCATTTCGGCAAGCGACCGTCGTTCTTGCAAGAGGACCGACGGGCATGTGCCGTCGTTGTGCCTGCCCCTTGGTGGCAAAATATTGTAAGAAATATTTCTCGCCAAAAGTTTAAATATAAAATATTGTAAATATTTTCAAATTACCATGCCAATGCGAAAGGGTTGCTGTGGATTTCTTTTTTTTTTTGTTAGTGAAGGCCGCCACACATGCGACGGTCAAAAAAGAACATAGTGTTAAATATTTGTGTAGGACCTTGCTTATGAAAGCACGCGTTGACGGGAAACAATAACCAGAAAAGTATTTACTGTTTCTTGTTTCCATTTGATGCATTGAGTTCTGACACGGTCGAGTTTTATGTTTTAAACTTTGACACATTTAATAACATCTTTGGCATTAAAATAAATCTAATACTCGGAGTGGAAATTATTTGAGCTTAATTGCTGCTATGCCATTATCAGGTGTATAAACAGTACAGGATAATAAATGTGTTAATAAATCGTCCGTTCGTTTTGTGCGTCTTAATAAATTTCCTCTACCCCCCCCCCCCCCCCACTGCCCCGCTTGTCCCGCATTTCGCTAGCAGGAAGGTGGTCACCCTACGTATGTGTCTCTTGAGCAGGGTTTCGCTTCTCTCTGACGACTGCTTGCGGCAATCGCAGTCCAGAAACGAGCTTGATCCAGCGTCCAGTGGCGACAAAAGAGGAGGGAAGGTACGTCTTTTTTTTTTCGTCGTTAGACGGTTAACAGATAATTGCGCAATAGCTCCTCATCGCTGATTAGTGGTCTGGCTCATTATCAACCATTGCACGTGACATCAAGTTTGAGCGAGGCTCGCCTACTTTTGATTGGTCAACAGATTGCACACGACCATATGGGCCGGGCTTCACAAATTTTCAATCTCTCCGTCTTGTATGTTATCTTCGAAAACCATCCTTGCTCGACAGCGTTGCTCCATTTGTGCTGCCATGTGATCCAATAGAGTAGATCTGGAACATAGCCATGGTTGATAGTGCATAAGAGCAACCGTACAGATTGTTTTCTACCCTTTATTGATAGCAACTCGCCGGAACAGCTGGGCTATCCAGAATGACCAATATATGATGTAAAGACATCTACGCGCGACCCCCTTTCAGAAGAGCCGCAGAGTCGATTCTTGAAAGGTATCCAAGCGTGCGAAGGCACAGAGACGCAGCACTTCGGCGTGCCAAGGAAGCTTTAATCATGCCGCGAGACCGGCGAAACTTGCTTTCAACGTGTTGTGCCTCGTTCCTGCGGCACTGCTTTTCGTGAAACTTTCTGCGTGTTCTCAACGGCAAGTCTCAACGCTTGCACAATGTCTTAAAACTTCTGCTGCAAATGACGACGAAAAAATAGGAAGCGTGTCTTCAGCACGCTGCCGCCAGCCTCTGCAACACTAGCGAAAACGCAATTTAGCCGCATGCAAGATGGCTTCACTTGGCGTAAGCGGGAAGCGCGATCCAGCAATTGGCATAGAGATCAGTAGATGGCGCAATCAAGCCCCCTAATTAAAAATAACAAACGTCATTGTGACATATTCCTCTCTTCGTGTAGCAAATCCCACCGATGCCACATCCACTTGTTTGTACAGGGATCACGTGAACTGCTAAGGTTGGATTTACCGCTGCTCTAATTTCGGCATCGGTTTCTATTACTGTATCGTTCCGGTGCATTGCCAACGTAATTTAAATGTAAGTTCGCTCTTTGATCTTGTCACCACTGCTGTCGTCGGTCGCTTCCCTGCGGCAGCGACGTACCGTGAAGCTGTCAACGTTCTGACATGTCCGCTTCCGTCGGGCGATTGCTCTGAAGCCGAATGGCGGAAGTGGGCAAGTTCTCCCGCTGCCCGCTGTGCTACAAGCAGTTCAGCACTTCGGGTAGCCTCTCGAAGCACAAAAAGCGTGTGCACAAGGTTCCTCCGGACCCGGCCAGGTCGAGCACGCCGGGCCGCGAGGTCCGGTGTGGCGAGCGGGGCTGTTCCTTTGTCGCCACGCGACGGGACGACATGCGCGATCATCTTGTTGTCGAACACGACTTTGCGCTAGTCGAGGTCCAGGAGCAGTTCGACTCCATGGCTGAGTTCCGCCAGTGGATGGACCTTGTGTCCAACGCCAACAGGACCCAGTTCGCGGCGAGGGCCTGCGACGTGCAAGGAAAGTCGAGCGTCCATCGCTACGTCTGCCACCGCTCGGGCGCGAGCAACCTCAAGATGACTGCGCGACAGCGTAGGGTGAAAGTCAGGGATCCTGCAAGATGGGCGGCTGGTGCACGGCGTACCTGAACGCCCGCGAGTGCCTGGTCACGGGTGCCGTGAAGGTGAACGGCTGTCTGACCCACCATGGGCACGACCTGGACGTGGCGCACCTGCGGATCTCGACGGCGGATCGCAGCGCCATCGTAGAAGAGATACGCCGCGGCGTCCCCTTCGACCGAATCCTGGAGACCATCCGCAGTGACTTCCCGGCCAACTCCAAAGACATCACGCGGACGCACCTCATCACGATGGGCGACATCCGGAACATCGCCGTGTCGGAGGGCTTGCTCACCTGGAAGCTCGACGTCGACGACGAGGAGAGCGTCCGCAAGCTGGCCGAGCGCTTCGCGTGCCAGGCCTACAGCCCAATCCTGCTCTACAAGCCGATGGGCAGCGTGGCGCAGCCCGAGGCGCGGTCCCTGCGGCAGGACGACATGGTGCTCGTCATTCAGACGCAGTACCAGCGGGACACGCTGCTCGACGAGACCGGCAGGGCCACCCTGCTCTGCGTCGAGCCCGTGGTCGCGCCGGACTCCAAGTTCACTCTGATCGCGCTGCTGGCCGCCAACGGGCCGGAGGAGGTGTCGCCCGTCGCCTGGTGCATCTGCAACGTGGTCACTTCGGCCGTCGTGCAAGCCTTCTACCGGGCCGTCTGCCAGAACATGCCAGAGCTGAAGCCCCAGTATCTCATGTCCGACGACTCCGACTATTACTACTCGGCGTGGTTGGACGCCTCTGGAGCAGACCACAAGCCGCACAAGCTACTCTCACCGTGGCACATCACCAAGGCCTGGGCAGAAGCCCTGACCTCGTGCGTCAAGAGCCGAGACAAGCGGGCCAGTATCAGCAAGGCGCTTGATGGCATCAGGTGCCAGGAGCCCGTCGACACATTCCAAGATTCTGTGGCAGCCCTGATGGGGGAGCTGAAACAAGACGAAGAAACCTCAAGCTTCGGAGAGTTCTTTGAATCTGCGTATGCGGAACGCCCCGAACAATGGGCTCATTGCTATGTGAGGGACGTCAACATTGACTCTGACATGTTCCAGAAGCTCTTGAAGAGACTTGCCACCCGCATGAAAGCAAAACGCCTCGACAAGCTCGCCCACACGCTGCTGCTGACGTCCGAATCAAAGCAGTGCGAACACTTCGCCAAGTGTGTGCGGGGTAGGAATGCCCGCGAGATGGCTCTGGTCATCCAGGCACACCAAGTGGCCCTCGGTATTCCACCGGAAGACATCACCCGGCTCGGCGATGACCGGTGGTCCGTCGAGGACAACGGAGGCGTGTACGAAGTGTCGGAAGTGTTTGCCTGCCGGGACACCAGTTGCCCTCAGCGCTGCAACGACTGTGATGTCTGCATTCACCTCTACGCCTGCACCTGTCCTTGCACGTACATGTGTAAGCATATTCATGCTTGTGTGGTGCGGGGCCTCCAACAGAACGTGGAGTGCTCCATCTCCTACGAGCCGGCGGAGGTCATCGAGGATCCATGCAGTAAGGTGGAGCAAGTGGAGGAAGTGCAAGAGGTGCCGGAGCCTGCGGGTAGCCAGACCTTCTTCTTCTCCAACCTTCCACCACCGCAGCTCGCGTTGCAGGGCCACCCAAGAAGTTGGAGATGATCCAGGCACTGCACGGCCTCAACGAGACATGCGTGAAGGCAGCGGAGTTCCTCTCCCGAGCGGGAGCTGCCGCTGCCCAGCCAGGCGGACTACCTCATCTCGGCCCTCAAGACCACCAACGCCGTGCTTGATTCCTTCTACAGGAAGTGCGTGACTCGAGGGCTGGGCAAGCTCATAGAGCCATGACTACAGTGGCCTCCCCGGTCTTCTAGAAGAGAGTCCGGTGTCGCAGGGGAGGAGAACCCGTGAAAATGGTGGCCTTGTTTTTATCAGTTATTGCCTTTGACTGGGAATAGCATCCAGCAATAACACTCTTGAAAGTTCTAGTTGTCCGATTATACGGAAAGTTCTTCTCTTTGGGGTGAGACCCGTGTTGCTCCCGTTTTTGGGGGAGTCTCCCAACTGAACCATGCCCAGTCTAGGTTTCTGCCTGAAAACAGTAAAACATCGATCTCGGGGCCCACCCTTTTCCAGCTGGTCGTTGTTCTACGAGACGACACTCCGGTCTAGTTACTCCGAGGTTATTGCAGTGCAATCCAGGCCAAAAGTATCCTCGGTGCAAAATGCCTGCTTTGAATTTTGCACGTCAGCCCAGAGCCCAAAAATTTCGAACCTGAGGTACATGGCTGCATTGTGGTGGGGCTTTGCATTTTTGGGCCATGTTCCTGTTTGCTGAAGGGAGAAGTATAATTTCATAAAGACAATATATGATGACAGTTTTAGTTGCTAAGGCATTTAAAGTAACAATATCGTTATAGTGATTAGTGGACAGTGCACTCAGCTGCTTCCTGGAGGGTCAAAGTGTATGTGACTGGCAAAGCCGTTGCTAAATGACTTGTGGGCCGATGTGCGTTCCTAGAATGCATATTAGTCTGTGATGCACTAATGTACATTACAAGTTCAGGAATCCACATTAGTCATTGCTGAACGACTTGCAGACAAATGTAGGAGTTCCTGTGAAGCAGAAAGAGAATCGCAGTTTGAATTCGTTCCGGTTCATACATTCACAAGTTTCTGTGGCATGGGCTTCCTGCAAGAAATGCATCTCCCTCAGTTGTCCTACTTTGTGCATTCTGCTTGATGGTGCTTCCATACACCCAAGCTCCGCATCTTGCTTGATTTGAGCTATGAGCCTGAAGCATCATAGAGGACAATGTATATATCGTTAGTTTCTACCATTTTTCTTGAAAAGCACATTGGTGGGAACTACATTTTACCACTTAAATTAGTGCCACAAGTGAGCCCCTTCCAACATAGTAGTACTGGCGGCTGTCATTAAATTCTAAAAAAAAGAATCTGATAAAACCTGCAAATCAATTGTTTGTGCATAGCAGCGTCGTGCAGCATACCAGCATTGACCAGGTACAGACAGAAGCAACCTGCTTATAAGCCGGCTGGTTTAGCGCTGAATAGCTTTTCCTTGCTGCTTTTACCTTTGAGAGCTTCATTTCTTGTATTGGGAGATACCTCTCACTTTTCCTTATGCAAGAGGGAATGTTGGCTCAATGTTTCCCCTATGAATTATGTCAACTGCAAGGCGTCCCACCTTTTCAGATTTGGGGAACAGCTATCCTAAGTACAATGACGTCACTGCCAATTAATTAAATGCAAGGTTTGTGAACCTCCTCTGCTCATTCTTGCAACTTTTCGTTTGGGAGATCGGTGGCCGAGCGCGTCCACGCACCGCAGTTGGGATGGCTCGCGCTGCAGAATCCAGGGATTCTTGGTTCCATAGGCGTGCGCAGGATTTTTCATTAGGGGGGCAAGGTTTCCCCAGAGCGCCGCCCCCCCCGTCGGTGTTTTATGCTGTCGAAAAAGAAACCATACTGCCGGGCGCAGTCGCGCCTCGAGTCAGCCAACTTGCGCCCCCCCCCCCTAGACTGATTAGAGGGGGCGGCACCCTGCCCCCCCGTGCGCACGCCTATGCTTGGTTCAATCCCCACCCCTGCCCATTTCGACCTAGATGAGCATCGTACCGGCGTGCGGGCGTATTTCACTACTGCGTGTTGCACTTGTAAAAGGGATACCGAACCGAAATATGGCTTTCGCAAAATAAGGCCGCAGAAGCGTCGAATGGGACGCTACGAACTGCAAGACATCACTCGTACATCGGTATCTCCAACGAATGGCCGTACGAGGGGCGTTCATAAAGTTCGTATTATCGGCACAAAAAATTAAAGGAAACGGAACAAAACAGGCATCAACATGAGCGTGCGTCCCTCTAGTTTCCGCACAGTATAAACATCGCATGCTATAGTAGCTCGTAACGCCGCTAGGGAGACGAAACAAAAATGGCACCGCCCGTCGGTGCCAAGCACATGCAGTGATCCGTTTTTTTTTCATTTGAAGGGAAGCAATGCCAAGGATATTCATTCCAATCTGGGAGCGTTGTTCGGGACAACGTCCCAGTTTACGACACTTTTGGTTAAATGGCACAGACGCTTTTAGTGTGGCCAAATAAGAGGAAAGCATTTCAAGGACGGTGACCAAGTGATTGCTGAAGTGGAGCGATTCCTGAACACTCAAGACGAGGAGTTCTACAACAATGGCCTCCGGCATGTGGTGCATCGCTGGAAAAAGTGGGTAACTTTTGGTGGCGAACATGTAGAGAAAGTCTCAACTCCTACTCGAGTTTGATTGCTGAATCTCTATTCCTTCGTGACAATAATACGAACTTTATGAACGCCCTCGTATTTCTGGAAAAGAAGGGCGCGATCAAGCGAGGAGACTGACGTCACAATCCTTCTGGAACAGTTAAGAACAAGGGGAAGCAGCATTACAGTGACTGGAACGCGTCTCCGACTGGTGTGTTTACCGCACCCATAGAAGTGGTCCCTCGATTTCCGCCTGGTGACGACGTAAAAGTGTCATGCTGTCGCCGTTCACGATCCTACCAGTGTTCCAGCAGCGGTGGTGGAAGGCAGACGCCTGTCCTGCTGCAGGGTCGCCTTCTGGTGCGACAGTCCACGGAAGCTTGAGCAGCCAGAAGTTGGGACGCCGTGATGACAGCGACACTCGCGTTCGCTCCTGCTTCTCGCCAGCATTTCTATGCCCAACCACCAGGATTGCGACGTCCGACAGCATGCACACTCCGGCTTCTGCGACGTCATTGGTTGCCACTTCCGGACCACTTTTGATGTATGGGCAGTAAGGACACCGAAAACACCAGTCAGAGACACGTTCCAGGCACCGTAGCGGCATCGCATGTCTCCTCCTTGCTTCGGTTCACCAGCTCGACGGGACGAAGCGAGGAGAGAGAATGAGAATCGTGACGTCACATTTCTCAGCGGCTGTCGGCCGTGTTCAATCGCGCATTTCTTTTCCAAAAATACAGCCATTTGTTAGGAATATCGCTGTACACGAGTGGTGTTTTTGGGTTCTGCAGAGTCCTGCTTTCGCTCCAGCCGTTTTGCGAGTTAAAAATTTCGGTTCAGTATCCCTTGAAAGACCCCAGGCTAGCAGCGGTACTGCACTGGCTACATTTCTCATCTACAGCTGAGACACCAGACATCCCTTGGGGCTGACTAACTTCCAGCCGTCTGAACATACACACAAAACATGAAACTGGAGTAAAACGCAGGCAAGCTGGTGCGCACTCCATAATGAGAAACCTTGAGACCAGGAACTGAAGGGACAACACCGTCCCATAGACGGTGTTGTCCTTGTCCCTTCTGTTCCTGGTCCCAAGGTTTCTCATCGTGGACACAAAACTTTTTTTAGAGCGCAGCTCTTAGGCGGCCGTTCCGGCTTGAGCGGCGTCGGCGTAACCGTAAGGTCATGTGACCCCCCCCCCCGAGGTCATGTGACCCCCGTGAAAGGAGGGGAAAGGAGTGGTATACCCTCCCCTCCTCCTCCTCAAGAGCTGCGCTCCAATTCGGCGTTACAGGGAGTTGTAAATGGCTTTCATTTTTTATTCATTACATGTGCTTTACCACAGCTTATCTTCAACCATACTTGCATCCGATGTGAAAGGGACCAAAAGGTTACTGCAGCACACACATACCAAGAAATTTGCTCAAAGAGGTTCTCGAGTTCTTGTGAAAAAGGGACATGGATGGAAATGGAAATTTTAATGGAAAAATAGACCACACACAATCCCAATTTTTTTATTTCTGAAATGCTTAGTGTTTAGATAGTTATCGCAATTAATAAACAAGCTCAGAAACATCTCTAGTGGATCTTTAAAGAACGGGGAAGCAACTGAAAACATGGTACATTCACAAATTCATTTGAGCTACCTCAGTTTTTAAGCAATGAAAGTGTGCCATGTTTATATGTGCACTGTCAGAGTGGTTTACCTTAGGGTGCCTTCATGTGCGCTTCGCATAGAGTGATGCCAACTGCCTGTTTCCCTTTCCCACACCCTCTTCCACCGCCATTTTGTTCCTCTCATTGTTTCCCCGTGCGCCGGAAAGTGGCCTTTGTGTCCATCGGTCCTCCCATCCGAGGGGGAAAATGCTAATCCTCCCTCCGTGGGTTCCACAACGCTGCTCCGAACTTGTGAGATAAGGTGCTTGCTTCCGGGAGGGTTATAAGCCCCACGGATTATCGCCGAGAACCAAAATGGCTGCTGGCTTGTCGGCGAGTGGTATTACAAAGGGTGGCATCACTCTAGCAGAGCGCACATGAAGGCTCCCTAGTTTACCTTAATTAAAAAGCAGTACTGACCCAGTCAGTTTGTTCCTTTCACGAAGTGCAGTCCAGTACAAATGATTCCTTTATCGAGCTGAAGATGTAGAGAAAGCGAAGCATTACTGCCACATGCTTATGCTTCATCTTTAAGCACACACTTATATTCCTTCATCCCAAGCCAACAGGGTGGTGGGATCTATACGCTCGCAGACCAATTAAACGTCTGCATTTGATCAGGTGACCCCCTCTCTGCACGTAGGTGTAGCGCAATCATGTGTTGAAAAATCTATGTATGCAGTGGCATCACGAGGGGGTGGGGGGGGGGGCGGACCGCCCCCTGGTGCAGCCGCTCCTGGGGGTGTCGCGGCGGGCCACGAGAAGGGGGGAGATTGGAGGCGGGCAACGAGCCGGGAGGGGGGTCGCCGAGGGCCACCTCCACGGGTGCCACTGGCCCTAGTGACGCCACTGTATGTATGACTGGTCTGACGAGCACAGCTCAGAAGCGTGCGAAGTATAAGGCCAGGGAAGACAAGAGAGACAACCGCAACATTTCCACCATCCATGTATATAGTGGTATTTTATTACAAACATTTCTCATTCAAGAGCCTGCAAAAGCACAGGATTCCACACGTGCAAGAAACAAGTGCTATATACTATTATAACAGTTGGTCAGAAATCAATATTGGGATTACTTGCCACTAGCTTTATATTTTTATCTACTGCATTCATAATCACCTGTAGGGAAGCAATGAGAGTTGAAATTCAATCAGTAAGTGCATGGAAACCCTTACATGAACCAGTCTGCGGTGGAAGGTTGTTTAGAGCTTATTAGGCCAAATCTGTAGGAGGGAAACTTTAAATCAACGATAGAAGTGCGCAGTATTGGTACAAAGCAGAGGGAAAACAGCAACCCAAACAGGGTCCAGCACCAACCTTTCCTTCCATGTTGACGGCATGTAATAAAACCAAGCGTAACGCCCACCAATTCCCTCAAAATACCTCGGCGATGTCCTCACCCAGAATGAGAATGACATCCATCACAGTAGTCGCAAAAACTGGCACACACACTTTGGAAATCCAGCACAGCTCCCTATGTTCGCTCAAACAGTGCGAAAAACAACGCAGCCACAAAGTGCACGCTTCACATGGCAAAGTTCTGCGTGTAGTCATACTCAATGGTGGGGATGACTGCCTGCACAAACTTCAAGAACACTATGAGGTACATGTGCACCCCCAGCTCTCCTCCGCCTTCCGTCACTGTCTGGATGATCCTCTTCATCACTTCTGCGTGCCTGCACAAAACCGTTCCGCTTGCATTCACCCGCGTCAATCAATCAATCCTCCGACCAGTCGCTCCAATCTCACGGAGTCCGAGAAAGAAAATTAAACGCAGTTTTTCGACCCACATAAATAAACCATGCATCGCAGAAAGCTGAACGTCCGTGTGAATGTGACGATAGTGCTGGCGATGGAGTGGGAATGTTTGAGACATGGGCATACCAACTGGAGGAGGGCAAGGGGCGCACTCTGCCTTCCCAGCCTTGGCAGGGCTACGTGGCCAGGAAAGGATGCCGGGGCTGGCCTGGGGGGGGGGGGGGGTCTGGTGCCCCCCCTCCCCCCCCTGAGAAAGAAGTAGGTATGCTGCTGGTTTGAGAAAATAATGTCTCCTGGATCAAAAGACAGAATAGAAACACTAAATTTCTTTATGAGCCAGTATCCACTTAGCCTTGTATTTGTAAAACCAAAAAATGGCATTGTGGGAGCCTGTGGCATTTATTTCGGCGAAAACATTGGTCGGCAAGAAAGAAAATTGACCGCATCTCCACGTGGTGAATGATGTTGATTGGGGCGAAGCTCTGGTGGTGCTTGTCTGCGTAGACGCTGAGCCGCAGCATGCACGAGCCTTTCGTTCGTTTTCATCCATGTCAGAAAGAGAATGTGTGGTATGGAAGGTGGTTATATACGCATTTGAGCATTTGACTGCAGCGCCCTCTCGTCTATAAACGTTGAGCCAATGCATGCAAAGTTTAACGCGATTATATACTCATTTGACCGCAGCGCCCTCTCCTGCATAGACGTTGAGCGGCTACATGCAACATTTCATCCATGACATCCCCAGCTCTTGAGTTACTACCACATCTCAGAGCCCCCTACTCGTCCCGCAGTCGTGGCCGAGTGGTTAAGGCGATGGAGTAGAAATCCATTGGGGTCTCCCCGCACAGGTTCAGAATCCTGTCGACTGCGCAAACATTTTTTTTTTCATCGTTTTTTTTTATTTTTTTTTTTCACGAGCACGTGAGCATCTGAGCTCACGAGCAGAGCACGAGCACTGGACGCTGGACGGACGGACATGGCTAGCCCTAACGAGCTTCGCCCCTAAAACAAGATAGTCATTTTTTACTGGCAAGATTTTCCAGCGTCAGTTGTACTGGGCGAGTGTCGTGATGCCGAAAACGAAAGGAGCATGCGCGTGTTTGTCACGGTGACTTTGGTGCCGGGAAAGGGCGAGCACAGCAGGGATACTCTCGCCCTTTCGCCGATAATAGTCGTGATTGAGGCGCAGCGCGTTCGGCCAATTGCGATTGCGCTGGGGGTCATGTGATCACGCTCCTCGCCACCTACACTCTCTCGATTTCAATCGCCCGTTTACTTGGTGCTCTAAGCCTTTGCATGCGAGAATGGGGCGGCCAAAGCATACGCCGGGTCAAGTAGCAGCTGCTCAGACGAGCGTAATTCCACCCGTGAAAGAACATTGTCGATGTGTAGGCGCTCGACGGTCTCACTCGTGGAGTTAGGATGGAACGCATTCGACGTCAAGATCATGCAGTGCGCAAATGTGAAGCAGCACGTAGAAGAGAATGTTACCGAGTGAAGAATGGGCAAGCTGGTGCGACCGAGCAATTTGTGCAGTGCGTCCACGAGAGTGTGTTTGTTGCTAGCTGTTCCGTGTGCGATCGGTTGTGGTTCACGCGAGACATGGCGTGACATCACCTGAATTTCCAGTCAATCACAGCGCAATACGAGTTGTGGCTATTAAATAACAACTCATCATTAAGAATACATATTAAAAAAATCAGCAGAACCCATCCTTTGGGAATGATTATCTACGTTAATGCGAATAGCATCCAAACGGTCTGGAGTTATGCGCGTTCGTCAGGTGGCCGAGGCACACTCTAGATACGCCAGCCCACTCTTAAGGCGATTCTAAATTTGTTGACACTTTCACAGCCCTGCGCACGATCTCCGCAGCCCAGCACGTGCGTTTGTGTCACTTAGGAAGGCGAGCAAAGCACGCGCCATACGCACAAACACTCAAAATGGTACCGACCAGACTTTCTGGCGTCTCAGCTAGTCTCAACCAACGGTACTCTAAACGGTTGTTTATATCTTTACCATAGGACGCGCTTTACAGCGCTGTCACAGCTACCGGTGCGCGCGCGTTCCATGCACGAGGGCTCATTCCGCTCTCGTGAGGCTGGAGCACGGCCGCTACATCACCCTCTCCCGAGCGCGGGAGAGGGTGAGCTAGCGGCCGTGCTCAGCCTCACGAGAGCGGAATGACCCTCGTGCATACCGCAGCGCACCGGTGCTGACAGCGCTGTAAAGCGCGTCTAGGTAAAGATATAAACAACCGTTTAGAGTGCGTTGAATGACTGCCTTCATAGCTCTGTGGTTAGCGCGTCTGCCTGCTGATCAAAGGGTCAACGGTTCGAATCCCAGCCGGCGCCGGTCTTTTTTATTTATTTATCGACCCGCGGCGTAAGAGGTTAGATAGCCAGATAGATAGATAGATACATAGACGAAAAGTGCGTTGAAGTATCCAAAGAATGCTATTCGCATTAAAAAAAAGACAGAATCGTGATGTTGTCTCCTATGTACTCCCTCCCCTACACCACCCTATATGAATCTTCTGTTCTGCAAGTAGTGCTGGAGGTACGAAAGATAAGCCCTCCATAAACTTTGTCGCTTTTGCCATCACAGCATCAACAGTCAAACCTCGTTCCTTTCAACCCAGACTTGGTCTTTGGGAATAGGAAAACGTCAGATGGGGTCAAAGCAGGCGAGTACAATCGATAAGTTAGGAATGACATGACTGACACAGCTTTGTGCTGGCACATTGTCTCAAAGGATTCATGAATTGTTCCTCCACTTCAGGCCATGTGGTTCCTGGCTCAGCTACTGTCACTGTGTCCATGCTGCGAAGACAGGATTGACGAAGCTCATGAAGGGCTCATTAGCTCAATGACATACAGCACTGCTTTCAGCAATGGAAGACTTGCATGCAGTGGTGTTGGGACACAAGAGGGAGTACACAGGAGACAAAATTACAATTGTGTAATTTTTACATAATTTGTTTTTTTTTTAAGATGAGTTTTAATAGGGAGTTTTAGAATAACGTACGCAATTTTAGCGCACGCTAGCATGCCAAATATAGCGCTTGAATTAGCGCACGCGACGCAAGAGAGTTTCAGAATACCGTTTCTCCGTCACGACGCAAAAAAGCATCTCGCGCATGCACGCCACCAAGATACAGTCACAATTTTTGCTTCACACACGAAATGCTGTAACTTTAGAAAAAACAAGTTTTTTGGTCCAGAGCACCAGCTTTAGAATTGTTTAAACATGAGAATGCGACGCGAGCGGTTTGACCGGTACGTGTCCGCTTAGCGTCGCTCGGCAAGAGAGGTCTCGTGTACTGACCTTCAGCTCATCGTGCCTTCGCCGAGAAATGTTCGCGCGTCGAAAGCATCAAGTTGCCCGTGATCGTTGCCAAACCGGGTACAGTGTCGTCCCGTATTGAAGATCGCAGTCGCGAGGATGCCGCCGACGTCGCACTCACGACTGCCGCCAAAGCAGCCGCCAACATAACTCGCATTTTTTTTAACTCTGCTCGTCTTGGCTTCAGCCAACTTCTCATCACGAATCCTCCTTGGAGAAGCGCAAAGACTCTTATGTGTACGCAGCTATTTCCGAGAAATAGCGCACGCTAAAATTGCGCACGTAAGGCGCAAAACCTGGTTTGCGTTCCGAGCACGCGCAGTGGCGACGACGCTTATTCTTTGCGCACGCAAAGCTTTAGCGTGTCGCTATTCTAAACTCCCTATTATTGTATTGTCAAAACGTTGCACCAGCTGACACTGTCCATTCGCATCACGTCGCATGATAGTCCCTAAATTCTTTTTTACCGAACTAAGTGCCGTTGGTGTCCGTTTTACAAATACAGGCCTAGGTTGATATTGGTTCATAAAGAAATTTTGGTTTTCTGTTTTACCTTTTGATCCAAGTAACACCAGTTCTCAAACATCTCATTCTATGACATTCACATGGGAGTTTCTGCGATGCACAATTTATTTATACGGGATGAAAGACCGGTTTAGGATGCCCTGAACAACTAATTTTGATGCAATTATTTTATGAATAAAGGTGTCCTTTCTCCCGTTATGTTCGGAACCTACAGCACAGAACTGGCGAGGGAGGGTAAAAGAGGCAACCCTGGCCATATCACAGTGCTTGCTCTGCCCAGTGACAGTTAGCGGATATAAAATCGGGAACAAAATGGCATAGAAAGAGTACAGTTTCAACACAAAGTAGCTTGAAAGGCCCATTCACACACTTGCATTTGCTTACGACAGAGTTCTTGCGATCTGTTACGATGAGCGAACGCGGTGGCACGCTGGTGACACCTAGGATGTGGCTCGGGAACTGCATTTCACTAGAGTGAGGGCTTTCCAGTATTTGCGAGATCAAATGTACGTACTATCTATAAGAAATGGTTGTTTATAACATTGTCAGTTTTGAGCCAAGAAAGAATGATGTGCGAAAAAAATATGCAGAAATGCCTACCGGTAGTGTTCTACTTGATATGTAGTGTGGTCTCTCGTCTCCAGAGATTTTAAGAAGTTTTAGGGTGTACGGTCGTAAGCAGTTGCAAAACACTAATTGTACAGCCACCACCATCACCCATCTATAAAAAACCCAAAGCCCCAGTAGCATAGGGAAGCTGCCTGCCTGCATGGGTGCACAGAAGCCATGGGTGGTCCCGGCAGGTGCGGGTGTGCCTCCATGGTCACCGTCTTCTTGGCGTGGTCCTGACTGATGTCCTCGTACATCTCCTCGATGGTCAGTGGCTGTCGATTCTGCGAGTCGTGACAGGGATCGAGACATCTCCAGGGTGTATTCTGACCAGGGGCCAGAACAGCACATTGCTCTCGACCTTTTACAAAGCAGGCTCCTAAAGCAGCTGGTGTACTACAAAATCACCCAATGCCAGAGCCTGAAAGCATAGTACCCGGGACAGCAGACGTCCCATCAACAGGAGAGCTCGGGGACAATGAAACCGGTGCATGAAGAGTACCAGGAAAGGTCACTAGGTTCCAGGTTCTTTCAGTGCCAGCGTAAGATCATTCTAGAGAACAAAGATTACCAACCAACTCGGTTCAGAAAGCCATAAATAGCTCGCAAACATTTCTTGCATTGTGGAGATTCCCTCAGATTCTCCCTTCAAGAGTCTACACCTGGTGGGAAGACCCAGGGAAGCGGACATCTTGCTTGACCACTTTCCCCATTTCAAAAATGTTTCAATAGCCGCACTGAATGGCATCACAAATTGCGACGACCGACTTCACAAGGATTCCCACGAGTATACTCCTCCAGCAGGGTAGTACTATAAAGAGAGTTGTGCGTTATGTGGTGTCAGGAAACAACTGCTTTTAAAACTATGTATGCCAATAGGACTCCCATTCGCAAGTTTCATAATAATACCTTTAAAGACTGTAAATAATGCACACATGCAAGGACGCCTTTGAACAGAATCAACATGCATGTATGTATATATTTACATGGCCCAAACAAAAATTACCCTTAGTCGGTGACGGATCTTCTGTGGCGATCGGAGAGTACAGAAATGTTTAAAAACTTGGCAGGTTTTTCACAAGTCCGTCAAGGAACAAGGTAACTTCTATTGATGATTAAAAGTGCAACAAGACGACGGACACAAAAGACACAGACACAGCGCTGTGTCTTCTTCTGTGTCCGTTGTCTTGTTGCGCTTTTAATCATTATGAATCACCAACTTGCCCAACTTTCTACCCTCGTTAACTTCTATTCTTCTGGACTCTACTTCTCAATCAATTTCAAATACATGTGGAACATAGGGAAAAGATTGGACATACATATCTGGTTACAAATAAGATGAATGCACTCTATCTACATTTTCGAACTCAAAGCCTGTAATGCTATTTAGCCATTATTCAAATTCAAGGGCTTTCGTCAAAACCCAGTGTTCACACAGTTCCTGCATTTGCATTGATGTGAAGGGGGTTCGACTGTACACACCTCTAAAGCGTCGACGAATACGTGGCGACACAGACAGAACCGCGAGAAGAGGGGTGCTCACTTCGTCGTAGCCATAGAGCCACAGGCGAGGGGTGCGGTAGTAGTTGTCATACGTGATGTTCAGGTCGTACGTGCGGGTGCTCACAATGCCCCCTCGTCCGCCGCGCTGCACTTCTCTGCGGCCGGAACCTCGGGCTTGGCCGTCACCGTCGCCTGCAAATCAGCACGAGGCAGTTCCCGAATTGAAAATCTAAACCGGTGCTACAGCTGGTCCCCACTCCAGTGGTTCCACCTACAAACCACGTGGACCAAAATGGGCGAGTTGCGCAAATGTTTGTGCGCAGCACCTCGTCAATTAGTCTATAAGGGGCACCCAAGTGTATTGGCATTAACTATGCCACTGAAAAATTTGTCCAGGTTTTTGCTTCCTTGACTAAACCCCCAGCCCTGAGGGTAAAGCAAATAAATAATAATAACTTGTTGACGAGCAAAGAAATATATTTGTTTTTCATTTAAGTGAGACGACTGGAGTGCAAGACAGTTCCTTCATTCTTTCAGTCACCACAGTGGTCAAAATCTACTGCCCTTTTTAGCCCTCTTCCTGTCACATAGAATTCTTCATTGGAGAAAGCAAAATTTTGCGTAAAGATATAAAGAAATGATAGAAAAGCCCGTGACTTGAACCGAAACAAATGACGTGCAGAAGCAAGGGTGAATAAAGAAGGAAGTGAGGTCAACCACAGACGAGCTTTGTTCTTCGACGTGCCAGAAGCCTCTCACCGGATCGTCCGCGTCCAGAAGTCCACTCTCCACGAAATCGTCCATGTCGGCCGCTTCTTCGTCGTCGTCGTCATCGTCGTCATCGTCTGCGTCACCGTCCCCCTGGTTTCTCGTCGTCCTCAGAGGAGATGTGGAGGGTTTCTGCAGCAGGGTTGGGGGATCAGCTCCGAAGCAGCTCAAAAAGCGCGAGAAGGGACCAAAAGTGGGGAGAAGTCTAAGCTGCCTGGTCCCATACGCCAAACGGAGACTTCCACAGGAACAAGGACGGGCCTTTCTGCTGTTCATCATTGCCTCTTCCAAAGTATTCACATGTACTACGTAGTACGGTACCTTTAAGGGGGATGCAAGAAAAGGAACAATAATATTTTGCGAAAAAGTTTTATTTTGGATTTTATGGTGTGTTATCTTTAAATCTTCATATGTTATGTATAAAAATAAAAAGTGCCAGTTATGATCGTGGAATTAGTCAAATACGCATTTGAAGACACTCCCGGCGACCCAGAACGGCATTAATTTCTTCTTGCGCGCGCTTCTTCAAATTGTGACCTCTGCTGCCATCACATTTACGTTTACAAGAAGACCTAGACATCTTCTCTCCATCGCAGTATTTTGTAGCTTCAATTTCTAACGGAGAATTATTAACAAAATATTTTTTCCCGCTCCAAAGTGTATCTCTACATATCTATGGTAACGTACAAACATGTCTCTCTTTTATCTTCACAGTTTGTGCACAAGAATTTTTGTTCCTAATATTGTCCTATGATAACGAAATTTGGCATGGATATACTTTAAAATATGTAGAATGCAACTATCTGTTTGGTTAGAATGTATATTTCTTTATATTTATGAAAAATGTAAGGACCTTTTGCTAGTCCCAGGGAAATGTCGTTTTTAGCGATTTTTAATTGTTTTATAATAAAATATGTACGAGCAAATACTAGACTCTTTTAAATGTGTTGCAATGCCCTACACTTTAGATGTATTAGAGTCGACCAATATTAAAATATTAATTTGTAATGCTTTACGGGGGGACACTACCCCAAAAAGTGAAGGTTTGAACCACTTGTCCGATTTAAATGACATCTACAGGGCTTGTTTCTGTTGATGTTGAAAACATTTCTGCCATATTTTGTTAACCTGGGTGAAGTACAAAAAACATTGCAAATGTTCAAAGATGAAAGTGGGCGTGTCTACGTAAGAAAACTATCGTTTTGAAATTACTTATAAATTTGTTGTTTTCATGTGTTATATTGTTTTAGGACAGTTCAGACCAGATAGCTATGGAGCTATATTTCTATATTATACTAGCTTCAAAAAAGCAACATACACTGTTTTTAGATTTCCATCCTTTGTCCAAAATTTTAGTTCTTGAGCATGAAAAATGACAAAAATAAAATAAATACAAACTCATAGCTACGTTCTTCTTAAAATTTCAACCAGAAACACTCATAAAAATGAATACAAGTTACGTAATAACAAAACAATAATTTTCCTAGTGTAAAATTTATGCCAAAAAGTGGAATGAAAAAAAAATGTGTTCAAAGTGCTTCAACCTTTGCCTTTTCTTCAGCATAGGTGGACCGAAAATAATTTATAAAAAATGAACTACGCAAAGTAAACTAATGAAACTTTCTGGGAACACTCTCTAGATGTTGGTCTATGTTAGTATGGCATTTTTCAAAATCAACTTTTTTTTTGCAGAAATTGTTTTTTCTGGGTAGTGTCCCTCTTAAGCCCATGTCAGCGCAGGTGTGGCGCAATTCTTAGCAAAAAAGGCATTTTGGCGCAAGACGTAGCAGGCTTTCATTCCCAGTGAAATTTGGTGCAAATGGCATAGCACTTCCATCACTGTAGTCACCTCTTTCCCTCCTTTGCTCCCCTCACAGTGTAGGAAAGAAGGAGGCCGAGAAGATTATCCTCCCCGCGGAAAACCAAGCTTGTAGGCTAGTCTCCAAGTGGAACTTGAAAATGTATTTTGATCCCTTTAAGTCTTCAAAGCAGTAAGTGGAATCTAGTGAATTTGAACCCGAGGGGGACAAAACTTTGTTTGAATAATGCAACCTTTGAATTACCCGGAGTTTCTTTCCTAGAAACACAGTAGGACAGAGACCTCCATGTTTTGTTTGAATTATCCGTACGAGTTTGAATTAACGAGATTTTTACTGTATACTGTGAAAAGTGGAACAGGTTTGTCGAGGCTCTTTGAAGCTCCACTATAGCTTGGAAAAAAAGAATCACAACTATGAAACACAGGTGCCAAAGAACAAGAATAATGAGCTTCGGTCATAGCTATGCTAAGCTAATCTCAAAAACGTCAAGAACTTCCTGGAAACCTTGAAGGAACAGCGGCCATTTCGCTCAAAGACTTGGATTTTGCAGCCCAAAAGAAGCTGCAAGTTCCCTTTCAAATTGTTTCCACCGGCTTCCACTACCTTTGCGATTTCTTTTGTTTTATGTGAGCCACTCAGAGTTCCAGCATGCCAACTTTTGGAGGATTAGGTAAGACAAATGGAAGTGGTTTCGATACTCACATTAGGTTCAAGCGTCATTTCCTGCACCTGCTCCGCCAGTCCAGAGGTGGTGCCATCTGTAAAGTATGTCACAAACACAGAAAGTTGAATGAACAAAAGGGAGTCCACTTGCACATCAAGAGGACAAACGGTTGATGCAAAGGAGATATAAAGATTAGTTTTCTCGTTAATTCTCTTAAAAGAATTATGGAGAAAATAGTCAAAAACAAATCACAGAATTAAATATAAATGATAAAACAAAGAAATGTGTGGGTACTTTCCCAATACAGTACGACGTGAATGGGGAGACTGGCAAAGTGTATTACTGCCGCAAAACTCGGCAGCATGTCGTAAGATTGGGTCACACCTTAACACCTTAAAAATCATTACCAAAGGGAAAAAAACATTAAACAGCCTGGATAGAAAAAGGATGTCGTAAAATAAATTTACAATGAAGAAACAAATTTTTTAGAGCTATATTGTCACGGATGACAAACAGTGAGACGGCGATTAACTGGAGGAACTAAACATTTAATGGGGCAAATTTGTGCCCAAAACAAAATAAAAGAAGTTTAGAGCCGCAGGCGTCGGCGTCGGCGAAACAGCAGGATCGAGCGCTGGGGTGACATTGACTCCGGTTTTCCACACGGAGCTCCTTCTGTACACGCGTGGGCTTCTTGAACAATCGGCGTAGAAGGTTCAGCGCATAGAACATTCGGACCTCGAATAAGCAACAGAATTTTTGAATACACTAAAACGCGACGTTTACACAAATAAAAAAAAAAAGGTGTGTCCGCTCTCAGGCATTGAACCTCGGCCCTTTGCGTGGGAGTCAAACAGGATAACAATTCGGCCACGGGTGCACTGCCTACTTGGCTAGCTGCACGCGCACCAATATCTACAGCACGAAACGAATTTGTACTTGGTGCTTGCGGGAGCCTGCGTAAAAGTGGCTACTACCAGTTGCGTGACTGGCCACTAGAGTCATGTGGTGCTTGCGCTCTTTGGGAGCTTTCTACGAGCTCTAGAAGTTACTTATTATCTTTATTTGTTTTCTTGTTGCACTTCTTTTTTTAACAAACTATTTTGACAATTGAGAAACAACAAGTATAAGAAAATTGTCACTTCCGTTTCGAATCGTACGACTCGAGCAAGAGCTGCAACCCGCCGCCACTGTTTGAGGCGTGTCCTCATAGGGGAGAAGCCCTAGCTGCATGATGCCGTCGAGAAGTCCACGTTTCAATTCCGGAGCCATCGCAAAAAACGCAGATTACCACTGCAACCACCTCCAGCACAGAAACCCAAGAACACAGCGCTCGCCAAAGTTGAGTGGAAGTCGCACGAGGCTTGCGTACGTTTTTCAGCCGAGCAGCAAGCCAATCCAAGCCCCATGCAAAGCGAAAGGCGCGAGAAAGAAAAGTGGAAAAAAGGACCGTTACACCTGCTAACAAAAAAATTGTCTCAAGCCATAAATACAGCTTTAAAAAGATTTTTTTTTTCGTTGTAAATTTGTTTTGACATTTTTTTCTCGTCCAGGCTGTTTAAAAACAAAAACAAAATTCTTTTGCATATGTTCTTTAAGTGGGGAGCTTTTCTTGGGTGTGCGACCATGCCTTGGTGGGTTTTGCATTTACTAATTTCCAAGTCATCGTCATAACTTCGCTAAAGCAGTGCCACGTCTTTCGCGTCTCAAAAAGTTTTGCACCGCTTCAGACCATCCGTTATCCAAAACGAAAACAAGAGAACAAATTTCCTGACAAAACATTTAAATTATTTCTCCAGCCAGCAAATGCAAATAAACCTAAATGTGCTCGGTATTGTATTTGATACATGGCACTGACCACAACGTCCACTCAAAACTGGCACGTGTTCCCTCTGTCCAAAGGAAGCGTCGCCAGTCTTTAAGTGCACTCCCCATTCCAAGGTCAAAATAGAGGAAAGTCTAAAGACGCGCTCCCCAGTCAAGGGGTTAATGCATCTCCTAGTAGTGTACAGGTGCTGTTTTTCCCGTGAAAGCAACAACACTTCCCTGTTGGCAGTCCGTCTCCTGCTAATCTATAGCCATCAAAAGAACCAGAATGGCTTGTCTTTCCAATGTCCGGCCTCCGGCGTGCACTCCAAGCCTGCCGCCGTGCCCTGGCTGCACACGCATGCTCCGAGTGCACAAGACGCCCAGGCATTGCCCAAGGTGGGAAGCTCACGCGGGGGCGGGACAACCCAAACTCCACCCTGCTGTTTACATCTTGTCAGGGACTAGTATATTCACAGATTAAGTGCATGAGGAACTAGACTCCCTGTTTAAGGGGGCTATAAGGTAGGAACACTTATGTGTAAGTAAATTGATGAGGCTCACATTCCTTTTCATCAGCGCCATTCGTTTAAACTGTGCTCTTTCTGGATGGTCATAAACCGAACTGCCCTGTTCTCTTCCCTCGGCAACAAAAGTTGAGTAGAGCTGTCCCTGGGGCCCAAGGTCGGCCGTGGGCGTGCCACCCTCACCCGAGTAGTGGTGGGTGTCGACCCAGCCTCCGTCCTCGTCCCCTTCCTCCTCGAGCACCTTCTCTTGGTCCATCGAGTACTCCATGTGCTTGCAACGCTTGTAGCATGGCACTGGAGCGAGGCACGGACAAAAACATAATCTTCAGGCACTTTCGCGAATGGCTCTAGTAGACTGCGAAGCGAGGGCAGCAATTCAATCTTCTTGGACTCAAAGATGAGGACTCTGGAGAGGTACACAGAAAGCCAAATTCGCGACAGAAAAGCAGAGGCAAGGAATATGCAGGTGCATTTCGATCCATTGATCAAACCGTCGCATGCAGAATTGCATTTTACGAGGAATGCAGCAGATGCCAACTCCAGTCATGGCAAGCACACGACACAGAGTCTAGTATCATGGTGTCCTCCTTTTGTACCATTTTTTTTTGTTGTTTGTTTTATAAGCTTTTTGCAGCTGGCGAAGTCATTTCGAAACGTCTCGGAGTCCTCTCTCGTACGTCGGCCAACTTTATCTTAGACCTTCGCGCGTGACGCTCACTTTTCAAGGCTATATCAAAGTTGGCTTTAGTAAGAATGAAACTCCCCGTTAATACTGTATAAATGAAGGGTAGCGATCGCACAAACCAGAACAAGCAGGCAGAGCTGCAACAGGCTCACACATTGTAAACGAGCAAAGGGCGTAAAGAAGTGCCAATGGAATACTACGAGAAATGCCAATTTTAAAACGGTTTCCGGGCAGTTAGGACATTCGTGCACGACGCCTCGCAGCTTGGCTAACTTGGGTGGCTGCTTTCAACGTATGTGCGCATAACCGACGGACGAGCTCCGACTCCTCCTCGGAAGAACTTTCTGGCCTCACCGTTGCGCGTGACAAGGAACTGCTTGTCGGGAGGCAGGTAGGACTTGGCCGGCAGGCCCTCTCCAGTTGCCCACTGCCAGGTGGGGCAGTGGTGCACCAGGTGGTCCCCTGCGAGCACAAACTGCACACACGCCACATCACCGTCCACTCTGCTTGCCCAGCAATACCCCGGACAGCCGTGCCGCCCTCCGCAGCAACTAAAGCAAAAATAAATTTTTGCACAATATTTACACTATATGAGACACTTTTCAGTAAGAGCAATTCCAAAATCTAACTTCCATTTCAAGGTGGACGTCTCGAAGGTTTGTTTCGGAATGGTTCCTAACTCGAAATGTGTCTCGGAATGTAAATATAGTGCTGAAGGTATTGTTTTTCAGGGTAAGTTCATTTTGAGACATATCTGTCCTATCTTTTGCTTCCTCTTCAAACATCGATATTGGGCCTTTAGTACCAACCAGGCAAGTGACAATAAAAATGCCGAGCCATTTCCTCAGGGAGTGACATTGCACCGTCAACTAATGCGACTGTGTTCTGTCCACATCTGGTTTCATGCAGGAGCAACCCAGGGAACCGAGAAAATACTCCATGCCTCCAACAGCTGACTGAAGCAAAAAATGCAGGTCACATTTATGCGTATCACTTCGATCTGCCAGCATTGTGTCACCTGATGTTCATCTGTCTATGCTGTACTTACTAGGCTAATTAGATACACTAGAATTTTAATGTGCTCAAAACAGGGAGGAGGAATAGGAAAATTGAGCAATGGTAGGGCAATGCCATCTTTTGTTTCTCCTTCCGGTTCGTTTAGTGCAGTTGAGAGAGCACAGGCGTGAAGCATGCCGGTACAAACAAGGTATTGCAATCCCGGGCAAGTGAGACGAGTGTCGGCAAAACTTGACGCTGGGATCGCTGACACTCCGATGCGAACGTGTTCTTGGATGGTCAAACTAACTTCTACGCTCGATGTTAGACTGATTAACAAATTACGTGACACCTGAATATTTTTCGATTTCTATCACCGCTCCACCATCGTGATCGCATATCAATGACGGTGTTTGGACGAACATCTTACGAAATCAGTAGTTCAAGATTATATCGGCGTCAGTGTCTGGATCCAAAAGATGATCGCATTTCACTCGATGCAATGTTTGTCGATCTAGGTCAGCGCCCCGCATTTGTAAACTAGTGTGATTACCTCTTCGGGTGTGATGACTCCAGTTTCCTTGAACTTGGATTCCTGCGAGGATTTCGAACGACGCGTGACACAACAAAAGACACTTGGGCGAAGATTACGCAGATTAAGGAGCGAGGAAAACAAGGCTTTGCACGCACCTTCAAAATCGGCGTCAGTCGGTCCGCAAAGCCCAGGGCCGTCCCTTTGACGGTGTTGATCATGCTCTGCATGTCGAGGCCACACGTAGACACACCGGGAAAGACTTGGCAAGATTTTTTTGTTCTAGCACCTTGTAAGAGAACAAAACGAAACACACACCCCGACTCAGGCGCCGGGACCAGAAGCGACGTACGGACTTGCCATTCAATCTTTTCGCTACAAACACCTTAGGGGACGCTGCAGTACGGAGACGCTATAACTTTCCGCGATTTTCCGGTGCTTTCCGTTTACGTATGATTTTTTGTTATTTTATTTTTCCCAGTCCGTTATAACTCTAACTACAAGACCGTTATAAAGTTTACAGCTGTTATTATCCATCCATCCAAAACCTCTTATCACTGAGCTGTGCTTGCAGCACGTATGTAGGAGACCGTAATTTGAGGTCTTAATTTAATGTCGAATATAAATGTTTAATATACTACAAACATTTTCATTATAAGGTAATCAGCAGAACTTTGCTGATTCTGGTACGAGTTGTTTGCCAGTCCAGTCACACTGAGTTGATTGGTGACGTAGCGAGGTTCCTTGCAGTGATTGGTCAAGTCAGGAAGGCGCACAAAGGGCGGTGAAATCCAGTGGAGACTTCAAATTTGTGGTCGGTGCCGTCCCGCGTCGGTTGCACAGGTGCCCTAAAACAATTCGCACTAGCACTTGTCGGCGTCTCTGCCGCGTCCCTCAAACAGAGGTTCCTGATTCCAAGTCATCTCAAAGCTGACATCTCACTTCGGAGCATCGTGAGTTATAGGTCCGCGCCAGTCGCCATGGCGGCCGGGGCAAACTGCACAGCACGGCCCTTTGTTGAATCGCTTCGTGCTGCTATATGTGCAATTTCGAGACGGTGTTTCGCGATTAAATGTCGAAAATAGGAGTTTTATTTTATGGAATACCTTAACGATAGGAGGTGTGCGTTGTAAGAGAAATGTGAACGGGAAACACGTCAGGCTTGCCTGAAGCACCGGTGGTGCGTCTCTCCGCATATGCCAGCCGGGCCATTTCTGCACGAATGCAGTGGTCGTGCCTGCTTCGGAATTCCCGCACCAGCGGGTTTGTCCACGTGGCAACGTGGCAGAGTTTTCAAGGGGTTGCCTCAACGCTTCAACACCTCCTCTAAGCTCCGCCTTAGTCAGGGCGTCCGCAGCCCTTCTGGCAGGAGCTTCGGCCTTTCCGCTTTTCTCTTGACTCTCCCGAGCCAAATTAAATTAATTCGCGGTGGAAACGGGCTCCAGTTCCCGACATCCGTTTGTGACGTGGACTGGCAACGTGTTCCCTGCGGGCTTGCCTTCAATCCAGATGCGAAGCTGCTAAGCAGCCAAGTCGAGACGGTTTTTTTGTTTTTTTTTTGATTCCCGTTGTGTGTTTTTTTCCTTTCAGACCACCACACTCGATGACTACCAAAGCAACTAGACAAGGGGCGGACAAAAATGGCAGCAAGCAAGTGAGTGAAATGTTTTACGATTCTCAGACTTCTTCCACTTTCTTGCTTCCTCCTTATGTAATGCATTGCTAGACCCCTTCGGGGTGAAATAAACTAAATTTAATGAAACGTTTCTGCGAGTGCACAAACAGTTAATTTGTTGATAGCCTGCATTGATTGTGTGCACCACGAGGAGGCCTTCATGGTGGCAGTTTACCACAAATAAATATAACGCCGTGCTCCGACCTTTTTTTTCCCAGTTTTTTGACACTTGTGAATGGCTTCATTTTGTTGCCTACGGTGCAAGTACTGGTCGATGCTAGCAGTAATGACTGGCTGCATTGGCATTTATTTGGACAACCGTGTGGCTCTAGAGAACAGCTGCACTGATCGGCCTACAGCTTCGTATCTTTCTACATTTGCAGAGGGCTACAGCTTCATACCTTTCTACACTTGCATGAGGCACTTCCCCAGTGCTTCTCTTACCCAATGTTTTCTTTGGTCCGGGCAGTTGTGCATAGAGAGATCTTATGGCGAGTCGGGTGGTCAATCGCCAGCGAGACCGAGCCGGCGGAACCGGCAACCAGAAACGCGCCGGCGGCACACCACGTGACCCTCACCACCCGAACACGAAACGCCAGACGGTGGCAGTTTACTTCGCCTCTTGCCCGCTCGACACCGCTAGCGAGAGGCTGTCGCCGCCGTCACCCATGTCCCATTGGCTTGGATTGACTCGAGTAGTGGCTGCTGAAGTGACTTCAGATCAGTTTCGCTCTTTCGTTAATTTTTTCTCACTGACCTTCTCTCCCATTTCGGAAGTGACGACACCGGATACAGTCTGGCGCCCACTCGCCCGGCCGTTTGGAGCTCGGGCGGAAAAAGCGCCGGAAAGTTGCCGGTGCTTGCCGGAGAACCACCACCCGAACGGTGCGCGCCGGCCGGAAACTGACCACGCGAACACTATTGCCGGCTTTCCGGCAAAATAAGTTGCCGACGACTGACCACCCGAATTCGCCATTAAAAGAACTCGTACCCACAACAAAGTTGCGACTTTGGGACGCCTTAAGCCACAGTAACACTGGTCGTATGTCATACAAAGACACGGGGTTTGCTGCAGACGCAACAAAAGTATCCGTGGACACGTCTCGGGCATCTTTGAAGCATGTTTGCTTCGTACATGTGTGTGCTTTGAACGCGTCTGCAGACAGCTTTTGTATGGCCAATGGGATACGAGGAAGTAACGCTCCTCAGACGGTGTCTGCAGATTGTCTTTTGTTAGCAGCGTGACCGCAGCTTTATGCGGCCCAATAAGTCTCGGTCGTACACGGTGCAAGGGGTAACCCCCGCTTGGCCTTTGCGACCAGGGCGTTGCGATGGGCCTCAAGCGGCCGGCCGAGCCCCACGCAGACACCAAGATCCCGCTCAAGCGTGCCGTCCTCGGTGACATCACCAACCCCGCCCCTGCGGCCGGCGAGCGGGCAAGCCCTGCCGGCATTCCCTGCGCTGTCGGAAGCCTGCCACCATTAAAGCCAGGTGAGACTCTGTTCCGCTTGCGGAACTGGCATGCTCCCGCTTCACTGAGGGTGCTGTATGCGGGTTGTGGGGCTAACCGAGACGATTTGATTAACACAAAAAGTAGGAGAAACTTGCAGACTTGGGGGAACTGGCGGGCTTTGAGTTCCGCCAACTTAACTTTTAATCAAATTATCTCTATTAGCCCCATGACCCGCAATACAACGCCCTATGAACCGCAATACACCCTCTGTGCAGCGGATATCGACATTTGTAACTCAAATGTTCTAGCATCCAAGTCCTTTCCGACTCGTTTGTAAACTCGGGCTGTTCACAAGTGCAGAAAACAAACGAATGAATGTATTAAATAATTACCGTGCTCCTGAGCGGGGCTTCTCGCGTGTGCCAAGGACGCCTCTTGAATGGCAACTGGGGAACCCCAACTTGTTTCGGCATTGCTGCACTTAAGCACTGCTGAAGCCTAAGGACTTTGCAAAGACGCATGTTAGGAAATGTGTGCCACATAGTTATGCACCAATAGATGCCTCTTGTAAAAGAATGCTTAGTCTGGGAGAACACTTCATTTAGGGGCAGGGACGGCCAAGGAAATTTTGGAGCTTCTGGGAACCCCCATGGGGTTTCCTAAGATCCCGGCTTGAGAAACCTTGCTCCAGAGCACGCTCGTCCACCACCCCGACGCAACCGCTCAACTGTGCCTATTATCCGAGTTGTGCACGCCTGGCAGGTGTTGGGCACAAACACTGCATTAGCGTTGGGTCCGTGTTGCGTGTGCTGCTTGGTTTCAGACTTGGGTCCACTCATATGCCCCATGTGTAAAGAGACGCTCGATGGTGTTTAGTGAATTGCACCACAGTGCATCCGCGGCGATAGGGTTCAAACTGTACGGCCAATGTTGGACTTTGCCCGATTTTGCTGTTGTTTGCCTATATTATAAATAATAATGACTATATATTTCTTTTAAAAATGCATATATGAGGGGTCCGGCCCATAAAAGGGCTTGTGTGGGGGACCAGGCAAAACAATGTGCGCAATATTGTACAATATAAGCAAAACAGGCCACAGATTAAGGAAATGATTGCAATTAATGGGTGTTGCCTAACGTTTACTGCGCAAACAAGAGGCACCATTCTTTTACGTTCTTCTTGACTGCGTAAAGGGGCGATGGCGACTAAGTGGCATGACATACTTCTCTGTGCGCCAGCAGCGAGTTTAGTTGTTCTCATTGGCCAACAAGCAGGGTCAAGCTTTTACTTTTTAATGTGCCGCGTATGTGCCAACACTAAACGTGGGTGCATCCTCTATTTCAGGAGCCATTTGGCCGTAGGCTGTGCAGAGACCTACTATGTGCAGTCTTTGTTCTGCCTCAAACGCCTGTGCCTAGCCGTCTTTCTTTTTTTTTTGCCATTCTCGCAGTCCCAAGTTGGAGCCAGAAGAAAAGCCGGCAATCCCCCAGCCAGGCCCCCCTTCCGGAGGGCGTGGCAGACTTCGACCTTGAGTCCAAGGACGACCCCTTTGCAGAGTCTACATATGCCGCCGACATCTTCCGGTACTACAAGGAGCGGGAGGTAGGACTTCCTGGTGGCCGTTTATGGAACGTGCCCGACTGCCTCGGGGAGCGCTAACAATCAAATAGAGCGAGTGGAAACCCAGCATCCCAGACTCCAAACTTGAGTGCTCGTGATGTGGAGATCTTCGCAGGTTCGACGACGTTAGTGTGCGGCAAGTTTCTCCGAAGAACAGATGCCATTTCGGCTAATGGACCTTTCCATAAATTCCCGCAAGGCGCCTCATTAATCGCATTGCACCGCGCGGATCGGGGCATTATGGGGTCGATTTCTTCTTTCGTACCACTGCGAGCGAAACACGAAGGAAAACGGAGCAAACAGGTTTCAGAGTCGATTCATAGCCTGTTATGTTATCATCCCGCTTTGCATTCTGAAATCGCAAAGTGCTAAACAAACAGGAACTCCTCCTTCTATTTAGGGGTACTTCTTGATGCGCCATACATCGGATCGCCTTAGTGCATCAAAAAGGTGATCGGAGGGGCTGCCTATTTGCGGAATGGTCTAACGCTGCCCTTAGCAGCAGACACGTTGCCGCAAGACGGCACGTGCAGTAACTGGAGCTACGGAATGTGCTCAGAGTACCAATCCATTGACTGCGTTGCGATGCCCTTATCAATGACTGCTGTCTGGCCACCCTGCACAGTCGGAACGGAGAGGCAGAACAAAATTACCTTGCACGGTATCAAATGTCCCGGTGTTCTGCTTTTGGGGACTAGCAGGAATGTATTGGCTTCTAACAAGTTTCAGTTCGCTGACTGCTTGCAACTACTTTGCTGCGTGTATCTTTTTTTCTTCATAAGATTAAATTGGCCTCTACTTGAAATGGTGTGCAACACGCGTCCTCTAGGCAACTGGTGGCCGCTGAAGAAATCTGCCTGGTTCAGGATTCGATCCTGGAACCTCTCCAAGACTAGCAGTGTGCTCTACCAACTGAGCTAACCAGAAGCTGGCAGCCAGTAGAGCAAACTGATGTTAACAGTTGCCACCAGTCCTAATCTTAACCGCCACAAGGGCGAGTTCAGTCTGTAATGATTTGATATATGAGATTAAAGGGAAGTCTGCAACGAAAAGAGCATAGTATTGTTGCATAAATCTTCACCTTGGGTACTTCCCCTAGATCTCGTGATATAAAATTTTTCGTTCTCTACGGGCGTCGGCCAATTGGAAAGCTCGTTCGGTTTGTTTCCTCCGGTGGAGTAGACGCAACGAAATGCGGCATTCCGAGGACATTTGGCGGCAACAGCCGAGGCCGCGACTGCAGCTCGGACGCCCGGTTGCAGGTGCGCTTCCGGACAGTCCCGTACCTGGAGCGCCAGCCCGAACTGTCCGCAGCCATGCGCGCCATCCTGGTGGACTGGATGGTGGAGGTGCAGGAGAACTTTGAGCTGAACCACGAGACGCTGTACCTGGGGGTGAAGATGGTGGACCGCTACCTGTCGCTGGCGCCCACGCCCAAGACCCAGCTGCAGCTGGTGGGCGCCACCGCCCTCTTCCTGGCCTGCAAGTTCGACGAGCGCTTGCCGCCCGCCGTCCAGGACTTCCTGTACATCTGCGACGACGCCTACAGCCGCCAGGAGCTGCTCGCCATGGAGGTGGGACCGGGAGCCTGACGGGTTCTGAGCTCTTTTAGCGCATTATATGTGTGAGGACTGGGATCTCTAGAGAAAGTATGACTGAATGCCACAGAAACTTACAAAATGTCTGACATACTTCAGAGAACAATCTTTACAAAAAGATGAAAGCCGTTTACAACCCCCTGTAACACCAAATTAGAGCGCAGCTCTTGAGGTGGAGGAGGGACGGGTACTGAGGGGAGTGGATATCCCTCCTCCTCCTCCTCACCTGCTCGTCCTGCCTGCTGCTCCTCCCTCCGAGTGGCGTCGGTGTCGCCGTCGGCGTAACCGTGAGGTCATGTGACCCCTTCGACGTGGCGTGAGGTCACGTGACCTCACGGGGGTCACGTGACGTCATCGTCAGTGATGACGTCATCACGATGAGGTCATTGGTGACGATGAGGATGACGTCATCAGTGACGTCACGCATCCCATAATGCACCACGCAGTGACGGCGACGCCGCTCAAGCCGGAAAAGGGCGCCTAAGGGCTGCGCTCTAAAAATGCATATTTGGCAAGAAAGAACAAAATTTTGAATGCGCCTACCACTGCACCAAAGGGGATGTGGCAAACGCTGGCGTTCGGCGCTTGTACGCGTCCTAGCAGTGAGTAGGGACAAAGGCAGCTACCGTATTTACTCAAATGTAACGAGTTTTTTTTTTTTTTCAAAATTTCCCTTACCTAATTTTGGGGTTCGCGTTATAATCGAAACGCCTCAAAATTTGTCTTGGCGGTGTCGCAACACAGGCTCTTTAAAATGGCTACGACAAATCTCGCTGATCTTTCAATCTTGTGCTGGCAACATACACACGCTGGCAACAGCCAATCCAGTCTTACTGGGTGATTCAAGGAGAGGCCAGGTTCTTCAAATCGACCGCAAAATTCGGTTTCTTAAAGGGACACTGACACCCCCCAAAATATCTTTTTCCTTTTTTGTCAGGCGATTTATTATGGTGTCGGAATACTACCCAATTAATATTTTGCTACAGAGTCACATATTTTTTTAATAAAGCCAGAAAACGCAACTGCGCAAAACCGAAACGGAGAAGTGGAGAGGATAGCGCGAGTGGCGGAAGTAACGTGACTACACCCGACCGTGCGGTGTTTTTTTTTGTTTTTCTTTTCTCCTCTCTCTGCACGTAGCAGACGAAATTTGTTCGCTCCCCGAGCGCTTCCTTTGCAGTTATGTTTGTTCTGCTCGCTGTTCTGTACTTCAAGATGAGTTGTTTTGTACATTTAAGTGTTGGCAATTAGTAGTGAGTGCCCGAGTGCCGTGGTGAATTCCCGTGATCAGCTCCGAAAAGAATACTCCCAAGATGTTGCGTGAAGAGTTGCCTCACATGTCCTGCATCTGAAAGTGGCATTGTGCGGCAGAGTGCACAAGTTTTCGTAAGATAAACGGGTCGGGATCAATGGCTGGCTGCAATTCCTGTAGAACCATTACGCGAAGCTCCGGAAAGCGGAAGCTACCCGATTCATATGCTCCTTGCTTTTGTGGAAAGTGACTACATTGAGTTCGCAGGTGTCAAAAATGGAATCCATACCATTTAGTTCAGCGACGTATCGTCCACAATAACTTTTTTTTCCAGTGATAATTGAAAAAAAAAAAAGAAATGTAAACATCGCAGAATGCTTGACCAAAAAAAAAGGTACACCCACACCAGGAATTGAACCCGTGCCCTCTGCGTGTGAAGCGGACGTCTTTCCACTGAGCTACTGAAGGAACTCTATCATGCGTAATTATGCAGTGGGTAGACTGTATGTCGGAAGTTTGCTGCCGCTTTCCTTGAATACACGCACTCCCGGCTTGAAGTCGAGCAGCACCACGCATAGGGCACATTCGCACCTCAGTAAAGTAACCGTACGCGTGCATATTCAACTCGAAGTACGCACTTCGTGCTTGACGTTTGAGCGAGCGATGTCTTTAGCCAGGAGAAGGGACGACGGCTCGGCGACGTCTTCGTGCAATCGGCTTGCTGGTCGGGCGTGTCGTACGGGATGAATATCATTTCTTTTGATCGGTCCGAAATTTCTCTTTCGAAGAAAGACAGAATTCGCCAGTACCGTGAACAACAGTTCTGAAGTAGAGGTCCAACGCCCGTCGTCCGCTGCCGTCCGCTAGTGCTAGTCCCACGATACGCGAAACGACGCACAGAAAGCTTCCGGTTGTCTGTGCTACTTTTTTTTTTCAATCAACGTATTTGCAGCTTTTTGGAAGCCACAAAAAATGGGTTTCATATTTTTTCTATTTTTAATATTGACTGTGTGCCTTCAATGACCCACGACTTTGATTAAATTTGGTGGTCGCATCGATACCTTAGAAACGGCCCGTGACCACGGAAAAGAGAGTGAGCGAGACTCGAACCGGCCAGTTCTTGATCGGGGGTTTTCGGGCGGAAAGAAACCGAATTTCAAGCTGCAAATTCGGTTCTGGGTAGTTGGGCTCTCATATGTCACGTACAACTAAAAACCTCGGCGAGCATAAATACCCTGTCAGTGTCCCTTTAACCTACCGCGCTATGACTTTACGCAGCGTTGCCCACAGATGGTGCATTTTGTTTGTAAAATTTGCAAACAGCGAACTCACCCGAGGAAAAACTAAAGAAAGAAAAAGGCTTAGCTCCTATGGCAATGCAGCGACTCTACCGGTCTTCAAACAATACAGCGGCGTTTCGCACAGGAGACAACAGATGGCGCAACGAACGCCGCCAACAAACGAGCGTACGGCGCAGAGAGCCGGCGTCTTTAGCAGACAATCTTTTCAACTCAAAAGCGGAGCGCGTTACGCAGGCGGCGACAATCGCAGAAACAAAAACGGGCGCGGTAACAAGGAACTGCAAAGCAGACGACATCGGTACCCCGAAAAAAAGTCAAAATATCCCGACAAACCATTTTTCTAATCGATTAAGTGTC
Source organism: Ixodes ricinus (assembly GCA_037355805.1). Classification (NCBI taxonomy): domain Eukaryota; kingdom Metazoa; phylum Arthropoda; class Arachnida; order Ixodida; family Ixodidae; genus Ixodes; species Ixodes ricinus. Next base: position 47,087 of record JAZHYW010060716.1, on the reverse strand, counting down.
CATTCAATATGTTTTTTCAGTAAGGATGATAAAATAATGCATTGTCAACTGATATCAGAAAAGCTCGCGCCCTTTTGAGTCGAAAAGATTGTCTGCTAAAGACGCCGGCTCTCGGCGACGTATGCTCGTTCTTTGGCGGCAGTTGGCGTCGCAACTGCTTGCGCCATCTCTTGTCTCCCGTGCGAAACGGCGCTGTGTTGTTTGAAGACCGGTGGCGTCGCTGCGTTTCCATAAGAGCTAAGCCTTTTTCTTTCTTTACTTTTTCCTCAGGTAAATTCGCTCTTTGCAAATTTTACAAAAAAAAAGCACTATCTGTGGGCAACGCTGCACAAAATCGTAGCGCAATAGGTTAAGAAACCGAATTTCGCGGTCGATTTAAAGAGCCTGGCCTCTCCTTGAATCACCCTGTATTCTTGTTTGCGACTTGTTGCGCCCATGTGCCCGAGCACGACAGAGTTCCCGAGTTTCGTGGGCTGCTGCGTCGTGCTTCCGCGACTGGATTCGAGCAAATGGCAACGCGACGAGCTCAGTACGACGCCCGCTTTCAAAGAAGTGCAATTCTGATGACTGAGGAAATCGGAAACGCAACGCTGCCGCGGCTTGACGGCTAGATGCGACAGAATCGACTATTCGTGGGTGGAGGCTCCAGCGTGGAGCGCTCTTCAAGTGTAAGCCCAGCCGAAAAGGCTTTTGCGGACCTCGTTGTAGCCGTCATCGATGGCGAGAGCGACGGTTTAACTCATTTTACTTTTAGAGACTGCAGGTGTTGGCCACTATGTGCAACAATTAGAGGTACTTTTTTCCCCTCACCTCACTCTCGTTACATTCGTGTTTTTTTTTTTTTTTTTTTGGCGTTGTGAAGGGTCATTTTTTGCATTGCAATCATGGTCGCATTACATTCAAGTAAATATGGTAGCTTTGCATCTATCCACTAATCATTCCAACTAGAGCTCAGTGCTCCTTTGTCCCCATGCACTCTTGCCTTTTCCTCGCTTCGCTTCTACCTGTGAAACCAAAGAAAATTTAAAAAAGAAAAAATAACTGCAAATTTTGTTACAAGCTCCAAGGAATGCCACATAAACACGTTCTGTAAACAAACTTCATCCGTAGGATCAATGAAATTTTTTGTGGGGTGAAGGTGCACTGTACAGGCTATAAGTGCAAGCATGAGGCCACTGTAGTGGCCACGGAAGCTCTACCTCTTGGGCCACTCCCTCTTACCCTGCACCTCAGATGCCTTATTTTGGTTAGCCCAAGCTAGCCTACTGGTTGTGGGTTTGTCTGCTTTTCGTAGTACCGTGTATGTGCACCTTATTAATAATAAACAAATTTAATTGAATTATATTCCAATTTATAGCCATTGGCATGACATGACTACTGACTAGTTACAGAAATCCTACCTGTATGTTGAATGTATTCTAATGTGGTTATCTAAAGAGGCACTAAAATGGACCCGGACATAGTTTTATGGTGCAAACTTAATGTATGCCTCAAGAACCCAAAATTGCGATATTTCGTATAGATCCAGTTTGAACCATAATGAGATAATTTCAAAATTCACTTTAGTGCCCCTTTGATTTCCCTCAACGTTGACATGTATGGACTTTGAAATCGTTTTGTGGCTTATGGTTTGTTTCTCTCATCCTGAAAGCCTTTGCATAGTATGTGCAGGTTTTATTGGTTTATTAATTGGGCTTAATAGAAAGGTTTTCCCCATATTTTAATTATACTTTTTTACAGTTTGCGAGGATTAGCAAACTTTAGGCTAAAATGTACTGAAGCAACGTTTGGTTAATAGAAAATAGAGAAACGCAAAGGTATAGGCAGCTTTAGCAGCTGTGCATGGGCGCCGCCATAACTGCCCTTCAGTTTTTGTTCCCTCTTATTCCGTTCGCTTGACTTCATCATTTCCACAGCAGGACAGGTTATTGTCATTTTAAGTGTTACTGTGTCCTTCCCCCAGCATAGGCCGTTGTGGAGACTCGTCGCGCCCGCTTCAGTGGCTCGGCATCTCGGTAAGAGAAGTGAAGGGCGGCTATGGCGGCTCAATCTGGCGCGTGTGTAAAGCGTCTATAAGGAGACTCGCAAGACTTTTAATGGAGTGGTACCTGTCCATCCTTAGTTGCTGCATGCTTATTAGCCGCCTCTGTGTAACCGAGGCAGAGTTCCGGCCTACAGGTCCCCAGGTGCACGTCAAAAGGTTCCCCCTCCACCCAGTTGGTCGGAGTTAATCCCGTTTTCTGCCGGGGCGTGCGAGATGCCCTTTGTTGGTTTGGCACGTAAACCCACCAAATTCGACCCACATGTTTACGCCTTTAGACTTCACAATGCCTCTGGTGAAAGCATTTGACTAAAGTTTCTCGTTTGCGGCAGCTCAAAAAATTATGTTAATTTTGAGATACATTAATTGTGACAGTCTCTGGATCGCGGTAAAGTCCAGACCGTCCATGGCGGAGTTGATGCAAATTATTTCTCGCGTATAATTTGTTAATTCCTGTTAAAACTATTTTGTCGCTTTGTCTGCCTACCGAGTTGACAAATGTAGAGGGCAGGGGCCCTTTCAAGCTGCATTATTTCAGTTTTTGTTCCCAGTCTCCTTATCCCCATCTTACACCATTTTGTACTCTGGGTGTAGTATAAATAGTGGAATATTGTGCAGATCACCATGCTGAAAGTGCTGGACTTTGAGCTGGGCCTGCCCATCTCGTACCGGTTCCTGCGGCGCTATGCCCGCTGTGCCCACCTGGCCCTGGAGACCCTGACACTGGCACGCTTTGTTCTCGAGAGCTCCCTGCTCGACTATGCCCTGGTGGACCGGAGGGAGTCCCTCCTGGCCGCGGCCGCCCTGCTCCAGGCACTGCGCATGAAGGGCATGGCCTGGGTGGGTGGCCTCAATCTCTCTCTGCTTAATGGGTCGATTGGTTAGCCAAAGAATTGTGTGGATTGGCTTGTCACCTATAAAATTATGAACAGAAAACCATTTTCTGCTCTCAATTTGACTAAAAGAATTCTGCATTAAGATAGAAACAAATCGAAGGTTGGGGTACCCCTAAATTCGCACCGTCGATCTTGCGAGGTGCGCAGTGACGTCGCTGGGAGTTCCGCATTCAGTTTGCCTTCCCCTCCCTCTGCGATTGTCGACTTTTCAAGGTCCAATTTGCCTACAGTAGGAAAACCACACCCGCTGCAGGTAGTCGTGACAAACGATGGTTCGCCACAAAAGGTAGGGAGGATAGTGATCGAGAGGAAATGGTTTTGTTGACTTCCGATAGATGGTGCCACAAAAACTTGGGTACCCGAATGACACGACACCATAGTTCTGAGTTGCACGCAATATCTTTTTCACCATCAAACTTATTGTAATCTACCGAAAACAGTTTCTGCTGTCCAAATATTAAGGCTCTGTTGCATTTGTCCTCACTTTTCTGTTCTACATCCTAGAGACTTGGCTTTAAAAACAGCAGTGAGGTCCAAATTTGGACCTCACTGTCATTGTTGGTTCAGTAAACGTTGTTGTGTTGAACCAATTTTGAAGCAAATCTGCAACCATCAAAATTTTGCCAGAGCTCTTCTTTAAAGGTGCACAATGATTTGTTTTGTTTTACGCGTGAGCGAAGTCGAAGCTGCGACTGCAGAATGTGGCCTATTTCACTGCTTGCACTGCATGAGAGTGCATTCTTACCAGAGGCTGTGAAAACTTAGAACTTGCTCTTGTAGCTTCTACTGCACTCGCACTTTTAAGTTAAATGAAGCATTTCGTTTCCTTCCACTTTTTGTGGCATGACCATGGCCTATCCACATCATGACTAAGCATCCACAACTTGTTTGTATGTATAAGCATCCTGCTTCTACGTAAAAGGTACAATCAAAGTTGTACCCTTTTCCTATTTTCTCGCTTCTTATTCTCACTAAGAACTGAAAGGGTGCGATACTTTGGCGAATAATTACACTTTAGCCATAAAGATAGTCAAAGACCACTTTAGCGCACCTTTTATAGGGCACGAAAGCCAATGTAGAGAGGTTTCTTCCTCCAAGCGGGGCTGAATACTCCGCCCAATCTTTCGTTAAAAATATATATTGTAACCACATTTATTGTTACGAATCGCCGCAAACGGCAACTATAATCCTTCCATCACTAAGCTGACGGTGAGGTGGAAGCTACATTCTCATCAGGCCCAATCGAGCATCTATCTGCTCGTGATCACTCTTCCGCCCATACCCATGCGCAGAGAGCGAAGCCCGGTAACAAAAGGGCAGCGGGTAGTTGGTCCGGCGAGCACGTAGCTTCCACCGTCGGCTTAGGGGTGGAGGTGTATAGTAACGACTTGAGCCCGAGAAATAGCGTCGTTAGACTCGTGCGCCTCTCTAAAGGGAGCGTTTGCTTGCGTGCAGTCTGCGACGCTGGAGCACTGGACCGGCTACGGAGAGTCTGAGCTGGAGGAGCTCCAGAAGCACCTGAACCAGCTGCTCACGACTCAGCAGACCGGCAACCTCGAGGCCATCCGCTGCAAATACTCGCACACGTGAGCACGCTCCTCATCTCTCGGGGAAGGTCTACTTCTTCGACCGCCCCTCTGCGTCGTCTCTGGTTTCGCTGCCGTTTACCCACAGATCTTGCGAGGCTGCCGCTCGTTTGGCCCTACAGCGGGGACACTTCGAGGTTTATTAGATCGGAATCCGCACTGATCTAATAAAGTGGCGCTAAAGCCTGCGGACATTTTAAACAATAATGCACATGCCAAGGAGCATTTAGTTCATGGTTAGGCATCGGGCCAACTGAGGTAGTGCGCTAACTGAAAAAAATATAACTGGGTGTCTTTGGGGAGGGACAGTCGAGGGAATCGGGGAGCTTGTGCGTATGGTCTGAGGAAAACCCCTTGGCCTACGGGAACCCAGCTTGAGATCCGCTGTCCTACTTAATTACTATGGACTACTTAGTCTTCATAAGAATGTTACTTTCAAGATCTCAAAAAAAAAAAGAGCATGACCTATTATTTCAAAGCGCAATATTTTGCGCCCGCATAATTTTCCCTAAACCCACCCCACACTTTGCGAAATTTGTCGAAGCTTCTAGCCCTCGAAAATAGTCATTTGCATTAACACCTACAGAATCTTAATAAATGCATCAGAGCCCCTTCATACAAAGAAGAGGGGGGTAGAAACTCTTCAGTCGAGACTGATACACTTAATGGTTTGATCAGTGCGTAAAATCAATGACAATGGGAAAATGCAATTACAATTTTGTTTCAAATTTCGGTCAGGACAACAGGTAATTGCACTCTCAGGTCACGACAAAAGTCACTGTTTGTTTCCAGTTTTGGGTCATACTATTTGTGCTTTAGAGGAAGGAGAGTTTGTTATTTCGAAACAGTAAAAGCGATGGACCATAGAGATTGCATAAAGTGGGGAAGAGGGACAGTTGAAACTTCTCTATTACATCCTCGGCAATCGGGCGGTAGGTTAATGGAATAGTATGGAATGAATACAAGCTTCCCAGCGACTACCTCCAGGAGTTTATTCAACTAAAGGTATCGACTTTTATCGAAGCAACACTTGTGTGCAACTTTGTCGTAGGACAAATTAGTATTGCTAGTAGTAATGGCACTAATGTCAAATACAACTGAAGAAAATATTAATTGATAGTCATGTTTTTTTGTGCTTTTTTTTTTGTTTGTTTACACCCGGATATTATTTATATATTTTTAATAAGGAACACAGCGAAATTAAACTCCGAATTTCAGAGAATTGGGACTCAAACAAAAATGAACTCCGAATTTGCGGCAAAAAATAAACTCCGAAAAACACCCTCCGAATTTGACGGATAATAAACTCCGAAAACACGGAACCCTACCTGTAATCTGCCGACACCTTTGTGCGTGCATTGTATCAATATCAAAGGTATCTACTAAACTCCCTAGTAAAGCAAGGCCAGTACAGGTGTTTAATCTACTAGAATGGCCAAGATTTTCCCCGAAATAAAAACTGACCTTCTGTTGGTGCGTTTTGAAAAACTGAAGCTTTTGATTTGGACAGTGTGATGGGCCACACCTATTCGTGCTTAGTTCAACCGTGCAATAAGACGAAACTCGGTAATATGGAGTGGCATGTTTTTCTTTAGAAGCAGCAGCAGCGGGCGGTGGCATGTGTGTCTGTCTTGTAACTCGAGCTTCCTTCTGTGTGCAGGGTGTTCTTTCAAGTGGCCCTGACACCACTGCTGCCACTTGAGGGCTGCCACCAGCACCGCCGTCAATTTCCTCGACGGCCGTGCAAGGCGGAAGACGACGGTCACTCTCCGGTCCACGTTTTTGTCCCTCACAGTGAGATTCTAAAACGGGCCTCATCGTAAAGGCCTTCAGCCACCTTTTAAGCAGTAATATCGAGTTATTTGACAGGAGCGAGAGGCTTGATTCTATGTTTCTGTGCAGAGTACTTTGCTTCGAAGAAATAGCTCAACGGTCGTAGTGGCGTAAAGCACGGATGAATTGTGTAAAAAGAGTGAGGCCCGCTTTAAAATGGAGCCGCTTTGGATGAAAATGCGGGGGCCAAGAAGTGGCGTGACCTTCATCTTCCTTCCTGGATGGCTGTCGAGGTGCTCCACAACTCCGATTTCCAGTGGCCATCATCCCGCAACACAGAAGAGCCCCTGTACATAGTCATCGGCCCCTCCTTTTTGGAAACCATTTTAGACTTTTAGCCAGCCATCCTTCGTGACAAACTCTCATTGTATAAAAATACAGCTCGCTCTTTGTCCACTGTTGCACCTCTGGTCTGTTTCATTAGTTCCGCATTTATTTCCACATTCGCATTCTGTGCTGCGTGAGAGTGGCCTGTGCCGTGGTGGAAGAGAGGTGCGTCCAAACGATGCCAGCAAGGGTCGAAATTCCCCGGGCCGGCCAGGCACTGTCTGGTGGGGGCTCTGCGCACAGGCGTGGTTGCATGCCTTGCAGCCTCGAAAGTGTCTGCCCAAACAACTTCTTCACTACTCGTGTCCACATTTGTTGCCGTATTGTCACGAATAAAAATGGTTTATGTGAAACTTAAAATAAACATTTAATGAGTCGAACTTGCGCTACAAATTTAAATGGAAAGGTACCGACGGTAGGGAGACTCCTTCGAAGCAGCGCAGAACATTCCCGAATACGTTCAGGAATCTTTTCAACCCCAACAGACGATGAGTCAAATGTTTATCCCAGTTCAGAACCCCTGTCCCTGTATGTGGACTAGGACTTGGTTAAGAGATTTCAGGGCCCTTGGCTAATGCTGGCGGAGCCCCGAAATCCGAGATCATGATGATGAGGACGACGACAATGATGACAAATAATATTGGTCAAAAATGAAGTTTCAATAAAAGAAAAAAACACTACTTTATTAAAACGTCCACTCTTCGAATGCCTAGAAATGTACCAAGTTAGCGCGATATCTTTGAACAATATTTGCATTCAAATTTCTGACTAGTACAATGTATACAATCAGTATTGTACAGAATACAATATTACGTCTCCATTTTTATGTTCTTATGCATTCCAAGGGAATTAAACCCCATAGTGAAAGCCATCACCACTTGTCACCTCTCGCACATCCCTTAAAAATGTGTTCTGTTTTCCTGCAGAGCTGAGCCAACTGAAAAAACACGGCGAGTGACAAGGTCAAAAATATGCACACATAAAAACAGTGACATGACATGGAGCATGACTATTTTTTTGTTTCGTCATTAACAGAGTTCACCTCGTAGATCGGAGCCGTTGCCTTTCCCAGTGTTCTGCAGGAAAGTAAATTCACGGGCACTTTTACGAGTGAGCAAAAGTGGGAATAAAGGGAAATTGTTTGTCACGGGCGTTTCAAATGCAGTCAAACAAAATAGAAACAACTCTCAAAGCGCAGGAATACAAACACATTATTTTAAAGCAGCACCTTCCTACTGTTCAAGCTTGAAAATTCAGGTATTGTTTCATCGAAAGATATCTCGCGCAACAAGTCCCTTTCAAGTCACATGATGGCAGAGAATTCAAATTTACCTCGCAGAGAGTGGAGAGAAGGCAATATTTAGTTGAGGACAGCTTTGAAAAGGATTGTTCGCTCTCTCTTTGACACGGGGATACACAGGCATATTCTACGAGCAATGGAAAGGTTGGGAAAAACTCATTCAATGTCTCCCTCCCACAACATTCTCAAAAGTCTTTGAGCACTTTTGTCTTCACAATGCAACTCTACATAATGTGAGAACTGAAGGACTTCAATTGAAAAGGTTGGCTCAAGGTCGTGCTTGTAAATCTCCGCTAGCCTAGCAGCTTGCTTGATTAGTTCGTCGTCACTTCGATTCTCAGTACAATCCATTAGAAAGCTAAATTTTCGGCAGATGTCAATGTACACAGCTTTGCTGGCATGCAGTGCTGAGCTCAGATTCTCAAGACGTAAAACATATTTATCTCGAACCTTTTGCTGCCGAGAGTCCTGTCATTTGCCTCCACTGTTGCAAATTACCCTGAACGGTCTCAAGTTTGTTCACATTGATAACACTGCTCTACATTCGTTTCCTTAGCCTTCTCTTCAAAAGCTTCAAATTCAGGCCGGAGGGAATTCATGAAGCCGTCAAGTGAGTTCAAGTCAACAGCTGTTGAAAGGTATAAACCAGGTCTCTGGAAGTACGACATTGGTTTTGTCGAACCACTCCAGATTATCATTCCACAGTGTTGTCATCGTGATTTCAAGCTTAGACAACTTCTTGAGAAGAGACTGCACCTCAATACGAGTATCGCAGGTCTAATCTTTGGCGTTCATCATGCTACACAGACAATTCTGGAATCATTTGCAATTACCTACAATTTCTTTGCAGGAATCGGCGTGCCTTGACCATTTAGTGTAAGACAGGCTTTTTAGGACGGAGGGTTGTTGTCCTTGCTCAAGGGTGTGCCTAAAATATCTCCAGCGCTTTGGCAAAGCAGAAAAGAACACATTCAACTTCTGAGTTAGGCTGAAAAACTTCACTGCCTCTACGCAGCAATCAACACTGCAAGCTCCTACTAGATTTAAAGAATGACTTAAGCAAGGAACATGAACAGCTAGTGGTTACTTCTCCTTAATATGGGTTTGGAGACCCTTGTACTTCCCCGACATGTTATGAAGTTATGAAATGAAATGCTGTTTGCGTCGAGGAGAGAGAGTAGTGTTGCAGCCAGGAGGTACTGACCAGTGATTTCCCTACACCCCCCTTGTTTTTCGGAAGGCACCCCCTTAATTTACGACGCCTCTATTCTCAATTCCCTCCCCCCCCCCCAATTTCAATTCCTGGAGAAACCCCTGGTACTGACCTGTGTGCGATTCAATTGGAACACATACGATGAACCTTTCAAGAACAATACCCATTAACAACATCAAAGCACGACAGACAGCTGGTCAACATGGGCAATGTCGGGAGTAGAATCAACAATCAAAGAGTAGTATTTTGCACGTTGCACCTCGTCCACAATTTGCTTTTGTACGGTCTGTGCCATCAAGTCAATAAACTCGTCACAAGTGAACTTCGAGAGATACGAGGGGCGACCCATACCCTTGTTGACCTGATCGCAATCACATCACTCGCCAATTTTGCAACCACTTCAAGTATGCCTAAGAAATCACCATTTGTAGGTGTTCCGAACACTTCTTTGCTGCCCTTCAATGGCAATCCTCGCTCGGATAGCAATTTAATGCCCGCCACGACACGCTTCAGTACTTCGTTCCAGTAAGCGCTCTGGGTTACAAAGTGTCAAACCAACTCTTTGTCTATTCTGGCAAAAGCGGTAGTGTGAGCTAGCCACACAACGACAGCATTCCTGTGGTCTACGCTGTCTTCATGAGCTCTTGCTTTTTCTTCCGCTCTTTTTCAGTCGCAAAAGGACTGACACTGTTTGGAACCGCTGACAGTTTGCACATGAAACAAAACACAGACCCTTTCGACTATGAGTTCATGAACCAGTGTCGCTCAAACACCCCCCCATCAGCAGCATTTCTTACAAAAAGTTCAGGAGATAGGTATTGTTTCTGGCTCGTGTACTGTCCCTCGGAGGTAGGAAATTCTTCCAATCTATTTCGAAAGTATTGCAGTCCCTTTTCGGTACACTGGGTTTGAAATTTGTCGGGTACAGCGGCAGGCCACTCAGCTGGATCGCTTTCAACAATGATGGGTACTACCTCGAGGGACTGTGGAGACAATTCTAGGCACTCATCGGATTCGGTGAAAGGTGATGCAAGAGTCCCCGAGACACTCCCACTTCCATGGTCAGCAACCGGCTCCAGTGCAGTTCTGTGCCGGCCTGGGGAACACTGTTGAACACTCCGTTGGAGGGGCTCGACGAGATTGTTCTCCGTGGGGATGGCGGGTTGCTGGGTGGTCCGTGGCATACGCTCACAGGCACCATGGAGCGGGTACGATAAAGTAGACTGGACAGAATCTTCGCTAGTTCCTTTGGCCTGATCGACGGATTGTCCTCCGTAATCAATATATAGGCGTTCTGGTTATCCAAATTGTAGAGCTCCATTGGGGGATGTCTTGGGACAACGGGTTAAATACTGCGTCAACTTAGGCAGATTTTCTTCTTTTTCTTCAAGTTCGCTTTTCTCTTGGACGCTCTACTTAGATGCTTGTAACCTGGCATTTTTGCGAACTAGAAGGAGCTGTCCCAATGGAAAGACAAGGCCTGGTTGTATAGCGAGTTTTCGAGACTCAGACCAAAGCAATAATATGGGACTGGTGCATGCGAATGAAGTGATCTGGTCGGCTACCTTCTACTTTCAACCTGGTTCAATAAAATCGGCCAATCGGAGGTGTCGTCCATTCGTTGTTTGCAGTGCAGTCTCCCTTTCCTTTATTTTTCCTTTGAAAACCTTGAAAAATGCCACCACATGTGCAGCTATTGTTTGGGGAGCTGAAGACATTTCTTCTGGCTTGTAAGGAGGTTCCAAACTCATTGTTACGGAGAAAACTATTCCCATATTGCTAAAAGGTTTCCATATGGCGACCCTGAGCACCTAGTGAAGTAGATCCATGTGTGCAACTTTCGGCGTAAACGCACACTTGGCTATAGACCCATTGTTGTTTGTTGGGGGGGCAGAGGCTCCGTCAGGCACTTGTGCCTTTATCTCTGCCCCCCATGCGGAAAAGTATCTGCAGAACAAAATGAAGAAAGAAAACTGACACCTCAAAAGAGCATAGAATACGAAGAGAATGTTTTCCTCCTTCGTCTGGCTTCAATTAGGATAGGCATCAACAAGTCCACTAAGGAGACAACAGTTCTGTCCCCTTTGAAACGGAGCGTTTAAGGTTCCATCCCGTTCACCATCAAAAACACGTTTGCAGGCATTACTCTATGCTACTTCGTCCATCCCTAGCCCGACAGTGTGGCAAGGACTATGTGCTCGTTGGACCAGTCAAACGATGATGCTAACACCACGTGATCATGCTCTCACTCACACCCACGTGCGTGCAGAGAGGGGAGCAGGTGATGAAAGGGAGGCAGCCGGCTGGTACAAAGAGTGCGTAGCTCCCGGGGCACTGTCAGCTTAGGGGGAACGGAGTACGGTACACACCAGCCTGAGTGGGTCCGAGCAAGACCACGACTTTTTTCTCTTCTAATGCGAAAACACTAACTGTCCCATGAAGCGAAACCGGCGTTGGCTGTAACCGTCTGTAGCAGCGAAACGGCACCTGGTTTTCCATTGGCTGCGACGCGTCATGTGGCCCATCGCAATCGTTGCTAAGGAGCCAGCCGAACTGCTGGCGGCGCAGTGGGAGGAGGGGACACGGCTATACACCGTCAACCGGTACATTAAGGTAGTCCTATACGACACCCTCGGCGTCGTCCTAGACGTCGATCTCTAGGACGTTGTCCTAAACTTTAATACGTGTATAAACATTACTCGAAAACGTTTCACTTGTGGGACTATAATGTTTTCGCATTTCTAAACGTAAGCAGTCTCAAGTGTCCTCCTGTAACCTCTTTTAAAAAAAAAAAAATTCTTTTAAAAAAAAAAAGTCTACATTTTTTTTATTTTGTTTAAAAGGCCTTTAAATTTTATTTTGTTTTCTTTTCAGAGGTTTTAGGATTTAGGAAAAGCTCGGCACGTAGAGCGTTCCTTTGGTTTCACTTGCAGTGCCATTCTTCGCCATGTCTCTCCTCTCTAATGCTGCTGGAGTATTTCCAAAAATATTTTAGGACAATATTTTTTTTTTTTACATTTCAGTTTTGTTTTGCAAAAACAACATAAATATCATATATGGTTTTTTTTTTTTTTTTTACGGTTTACAGCATGAGGTTTTTTCAGAGTTGGGGTGGGCCTTGGGCTGCAGCCTCCTTAGCCGGTACCTTAATTTGGCCCTGAGTGGACATCAGTTTTGTTTTCCAAAGAGACTGAGCAAGCTGTCAGTCCGAACGCCCAGGAACAGAGGTTAAAAAGGTAGTTTCAACTTGAGCTGCTTGAAGCGTCCCCATGCCAAGTTTGCAGCATTTGTGAACTTTTTCTGTAAAAAATGTTATTGATTGCACATAAGACCGACACCCTAAGGAGTCGGTTGAAGTTGTAGAAAATATGGATACTGACGTTAAAAAAAAATTGTGCTTTAAATTTAGTGTCTACATCTGTAGATGAAATCCGAGCTGTGAAAACAATTTTTCTTTTTGTGCTCTACACCCAAGTTTCTCACTGGAGGAATTGTAATGTAGTGTTCCCAGCGATGGAGGCGACCACAAAGACTCCAAGCATGGTGAAATAAACAACCGCACATCAGTCAAAAAAAAATAAAGCTGTTCTTTGAAAGAAAAAAATGAAAGCCGTTTACAACTCCCTGTAACGCCAATTAGAGCGCAGCTCTTGAGGAGGAGGAGGGGAAGGTACGGAGAGGAGGCTATGCCCCTCCTCCTCTCCTGCTTGCCTCCCATAAAGGGGAAAATTTTCCGCTAAATTTAGCGGGGAAAATTTCCTTACGCTAGATTTAGCGGGAAACCTAGATTTACGGGGAAACTCGCTAGATTTAGCGGGGAAAGTTTTCCGCTAGATTTTAGCGGGGAAAATTTTCCGCTAAATTTAGCGGAGAAATTTACCCATCATGCACTGCGCGGTTACGCCGACGCCGCTCAAGCCAGAAACATGTGCCTAAGAGCTGCGCTCTAGAAAAAGTTATGAATGCTCACATTTTGTTTTTAAAATTCCATTTTCTGGGTTTCAGATGTGACAGGCTATGAAGATAATCTCGAGCAGTCAAGATCTGCAGTCTCAACAATATTTTCTCGAGTATTTTACCGGGCGACTTTTGGAAATGGCACAAGCAGACACCCTTCTACACCGTACAGAAAGCACCATCGTTCCGTCAAAGCAATCATCAAAGTGATGAAGCATGCAGATACTTGCTCATGGGCATAACAAGCCTCCCCGACGTTCATATGTTGTGGTTGGTCCCCAGGCATGAAATCGCCACTCCTGGCATTCATACAATAAATTGAGGAAACACTGTCCGAGACATGCTAACAGCTACCAGCCAAGAAACAGGTAAATATCCCACAGGCCTGGAAAGAAAAGTTGGACACCCAGAAAGATGGCTTGGTCATTTTCCAGATGTGCCAGACTTTGGCATGCAGCACAGAAACAGACTGAAAGTAAAATGCATGTAACGCAAAGTCTTTCCACGACTGCAAGCACCATTTCCTAGGACTTTGAATAACCTTCTAAAACAAATGTCCACATTTGTAGACACCTCTGTTTGACCCCCCAAAAAGTATATTTTAAAGGGTACTGGGACAAAGTTGAAATTTTCAAATTTCATTTGGAAATGGGTCAGCATGCACGTGTAACCTCGTATTTCATAATCGCACGTTTGTATTTTGAATGATTGGCTATATTTTTCGTTCCAAACGGTGCACTTCGAGCGAGCGCTCGAAGAGAAGCGAACGGAGGGGCGCGATGCGTCATGGGATATCCGGCGCAAACAAAAACAGAAAGAAACGTTTCCCCGCATTCGTGACGTAGCAAGGCTGGCGGGATTATGAGCTTTGCCCTTGGTGGCGTTGTCAGCGTTGTTGTGGTGTCAATAGCGTCAGCGCGTTACAACCGAGCCGTTCGAAGTGCCCGTGGGGTGACGAGCGTGTGGCTGGCCCAAGAAGCACGTAGCTTCCACAGCACTGTCAGCTTAGGGCTGAACGGGGTGGGAAAGCAACTTTTGTCCGAGTTTTGAGCGACTGGCTAATCTTCCAGGGGAGAATGGCTGCATCCCCGGATGCACAAACGAGGGTCCGAGAAGAGGAGAGTCCACCCTTTCCGTCTTCTTGGACTGTTTGGTTCAATGCGCGATTTGTGAGTTGAGGAGGAAAGCTAAGAAGGAAAATGTTGAAATGCCAAAGAGCGGCGCTGCGCCAGAGGAATCTGCTAGCGTCACGACTACGTAGCAGATTCCACTAACGTTGACTAGACTACCTCCCAAATAGGCTCCGCATGCATCCACCAGGTGCACATTGGAAGATCGTTTATTTAGCTTTAAAATTAGTTTTCTTGTGCTTTTCAACGGAAGACTGGTGTTTTTGAGGTTAGGGTGCAACATGCAACACATTCAAGCTAGAAAATGAGCGCTGAAATTTCGTTTCCCTACCCCTTTAAGAAAAAAAAAAATTTGCTATACCCTCAATGAGAGATGTAATGAATTGTGTTTGTCACTTGTCATTTTTCTTAGACATCACTGGTACCAGCAAAGAGGTTAAGGGCAGTTAAAGTTTGTCAGAAAAGGGAGCGAGCATTAGGCATGCTTGCTCCGTTGCGAGAGCAGTGCTCGCACAGACACCTCAGTTCTCGCACAAACTTTTTGACATTGACACTGCACACCCCAGAACCTCAAGCTGTCAGTTTATGCGAGGAACACACGATTCGAACTTGTGACAATCGATGCCTCGATGAGCATTTGGGTAGTGGCTCACATTCAAACCCTACGACGAAAATAGCAAGCTTAACAATGTCTGAAACTGCATGTTTCTTGTGCTTCACCAACCCCATGACAAACATTGCACACCACTGCAAGGTATAATTCTAAAAGCATTTACTCAATATAGAGAAAATCATTGCACCACCCCTTCAATGAAATGAGCTCCACACATTTTTTAATTCTCAAGACAGCAGTTATTTCCATTTTTTTCAATTCCTGCAACTAGCCTCAGGCAAGGATAACAGTTTACATCGTTCAGCAGAAAAAGGGAGGGGGGATGAAAAGGAATACTTTTTGTAACAATCGGTGCATGTAAAGAAGCGCTGAATGTCACTTGTGAGCCAAAGAGAACCTATTTAAAGAACCAATGAAGGCATTCCTAAAGAAGCACATGGACACAAGTTCTTCCTCTCCCTGCTATTACAGTCGAGCTCAATCTGTCCTTGCCCTGGGTGCTGGTCTTGCCTCCCCTGATGCGACCGGTGCGCCTGGCAGCAATCAGACCCACCTAGGGAGAGACGGGCACACCTCAGATCACCAGGGACACAAAGAAACTGCCCACACAGGTGCAACAGTTACCCTTTCTTGAGGCGGCTATTCGCCACCATCTTGTGTTTGGACTTAGGCTGAGGTAGGCTAAAGGGGTCGTGAAAAGAAAAGGCAGCTGCCTCATCTCAATTTGCTCATATTCATCGAACCACGTTCACGCACATATGCACACTACATTTGCAGATGTAGTCCTAGGACACAATCATTTTTCTTCATTTACCTTTACCACTATATCTTCCTCAGCAGTAAGTTAACTAAAGTATGCTAAGGCTATTTATTTCGCTTATATTTCCAGTAGTGATTGGCCGAACTCAGGCCAAATTGAAAGATTAGCACGTTAAACTGTTCAGGAACCCGGCATTTGCAACTTTCGGATAGGAAAGGCCGAGTGTCTTTGTTTTGTGTTTAGTTTCGTATAAAGGTGCTTATACCCAGATCAAAATCAAACATTCCCAAATGCACGCATAAAAATATAAATAACTTTTTTTTTATGTTGCCAGCTTAGCCTTAGTGTGAGCGCACAGATGTGCGCGAATTTTAGCTACATCTTTGCCGGTTTCCTTCCAAAAGTTTGGCAAGTGCTAGAATTCTGCCGAATCGAAGTTTGGTTGAGTCGGCCTATCACCAAGTTCCAGCCTCGCCCTTTTTCTGCGGAGGAACAGCGTTTTTCTGGTCAAAGCTAGGACGCATTCACAGCATGTCGTTTGACGATTGTATTGGGACGGGGATCAAAGCGATTGTAAGTTCGCGAACTGTTCCCTCATAGTCCCCTCAGTAACACGACTTACGGTAGCACCAACGACATACAGTGTCGGCGTACAGCTAAAACCTAAAATCCAACCACGGTATAATACGCGATGCTGGTGCTCCGAGATTGTCCGTCTTATAATTATCTGAGAAAAACATCAGACATCCGATTTCACCCGATTGACTTCGAGCATATGATGTCACAATGGCGCCGCAGTTGGAGCAATATCCGACGCTCCGACTTCGCTCATAAGTCTGATCTACATGCGCCATCTACATCGCAGGCAACAAAAATTTCCCATTAGTTGCTCTAGTGACATATTTGCAGAACTGGGGGAACGTTCCCGGAAACGCGAGATTATCCTTTTTCAGCTAGTAGATGAATCTGGACAATCGAACAAAGGTATGTGGTTACAAAGGACCAGGATTGGCAATAAGCAGGTAGATCAAATTTTCTGAAACATTCCACAACCCTTTAACCTTTCTCAGATAATACACTCCAAGCTGCAAACAGTTGAAGTGCGCAACTGCTCAGAGCTGTACAACACAGTGCGATCCACTTATAACGATACCACACATAACAATGTACTGCTTATAGCAATCCAGTTCATAGAGTTTCTAGTCAAGTAGGATATTCGGTGATAACAATTGAATTTTTGGGTTTTCTCATCATCGTTATAAGTGGACTGCACTGTAATTGGGACCTTGAAAGGACAACGTTTCTACAGAGTCCCGTCGGCCCGTGGACGAGAGAGGCCTCACCTTGCGACCGGCGGATGCATCCCTCCTGACGGTCGAAGGCCTTGCCCGATGTGCTGGTGGTTGCCACCACCGTGGGGTGCTCCTACAGGCTGCATGAAAGGCACAGGTCCAGAGTGAGCGAGCGGCAGCACACGCTCAACAACACACTATTCAAATGGAGGAAACAAAGTATGTCATTCCATGAAAAAACGGTTAAAGTGCAGGCGAGCTGGTGTAAGTTATACATGATTTTTCCGTTTTCAAACCACAGTCTCGGGTTTCAATCATCATGTCATTCCAAGCTCCTGCGAGCCTCGTAAAGATTAGGACCGACCAAAGGAGAAAGTCAGCAGTAGCTCAGAAACAGCCTCTAAAAACTTCCACAGTTTTTGTACTTCGGAAGCAGAAATCATCACGGCAGTGCTGCCTTTCCTTTGCTCCAGGTCAAATGGATGCTTGATCCGTTTAGCAACGCATTGTGTCGTTATGGCTATATGAATCGCCTAGCGAATGAATGTTTTTACATTTGAAAACTGAGGCTCACAAAAACGTGAACAAGCTGAAAATAACATTGCACCCTTTGACTTAGAGTGTCAAAGAATCTTCTATGAAGGCTACAGTGGCTCTGGCAAGCAAATGGCAAACCAATGTGCTACAAATTTTCAAGCTAGAAATGCTAAATTAATCATTCTACTGAACAGACACAACACATACAAGCTGAGAAGCTTTAGCAATAAATGCAAAATAAAAAGCGAGGGCATTACACCTTGAAAGACAAATGCATCCCGTCTCACAATTACTGCCGAAAATATGGCGAGTCTAGGTAACATTCATAACTCATAGTTGTTTCTGTAAAACAGGGAAGTTCATTTATATCTGATTAGAATGTTACAATCTAATACCTAGCTGGAACCCATAACATCACTGGCCAACTAGGCCCCAAGAAAAAAAATTAACGCTATCTTCCGGGCACACCAAATGATAGCTGCCTCCCCTTCAAACCCAGAGGGTGCGATCTCGCCTTTGCCATTGTTATAAAATTTACTACCATTGCCTGGAGCTAAAAAGCGCTCTCCTCTTATTCAGGCGGGAGTTTAATCCACCTGAATTACTCTCGTCCATTACATGAATCTCCGGCGAAACTTGCGCGTTTAATGAACCATTCTTTTCTCACGCCATCGCTGAATGGAACCAGCTGCCATCCTTCATCTTTAGTGTCACTGATACGTCAGGGTCTTATAGTCTTCTACTAGCCAGTTTAAAATGAGTACACAAAGAAATTGTTTTTATTTTGTACATCTTAGGTTACTGTACTGCGGCACTATTATCCGACAAATAGACCCCCCCCTTCTCACTTATGTAATGCCCAAACCGGCTTTGTAAGGGCGAAACAGAATGAGGAAAGGCACTCACGTTCATGGCGACACCGCGGACCTTGGGCCATGAGTTGCGCTTGGCCTTGTATTTGTGGTAGGCGCGCCCGGCCTTGAGGATGGGCTTCTCGACCCGACCCCCTCCCGCGATGATGCCCACCATGGCCCGGTTGGCCGAGGGCAGCACCTTCTTGGCACCGGAGGGCAGCTGACAGCGCGTCTTGCGCGTATCCGGGTTGTGGGCAATCACCGTGGCATAGTTGCCCGAGGTGCGGGCCAGGCGGCCCCGGTCCCCGGCCTTCTCCTCCACGTTGCAGATCACTGTGCCCTCGGGCATCGTGCCCACGGGGCAGCACGTTGCCCACCTGCAAACAACCCATCCGTCGGCTACAACTCTTGGCTGAGACCGGTTCACGCGCTTACGACCAAGTGTCCTCCCGTGATCCCTTACAGTGGGTAGAGAGCCTAGATTTGAGAGGGAGCAGCTTACTTAAAGTACGAAAACAAAAGTGAAATATTCAAATTTCGTTCAGAAATGAGTCAAGCATGAGCGGATAATAACCGTAAATGATAATCGCACGTTTGTATTTTGAACGACTGGCTCTATTTTCGTTCCAAGCGGTGCACTTTCGACCAAGCGCTGGAAGAAGCGAACGGAGGCGGATGCGTCATGGGATATCCGGCGCAAACAAAAACAGAAAGAAAAGATTCCCCGCATTCGTTGACGTTGCAGAGGCTGGAGGGATTTTGAGCTTTGCCCTTCGGTCGGCGTTGTCAGCGTTGTGGTGCTGTCAATAAGCGTCAGCAGCGTTACAACCGAGCCGTTCAAAGTGCCCGTGGGGTGACGGCGTGTGGCTGGCCCAAGGGCACTGTAGCTTCCACTAGCACTGTCAGCTTAGGGCTGAACGGGGTGGAGAAAGCAACCTTTGTCCAGTTTTGAGTCGACTGGCTAATCTTCTAGGGGAAGAATGGCTGCATCGGCTGCACAAACAGGGGTCCCAGAAAGAGAGAGTCCACCCTTCCCGATCCTGGACTGTGTGGTTCAATGCGCCATTTGTGAGTTGAGGAGGAAAGCTAAGAAGGAAAATGTTGAAATGCCAAAGAGCAGCGCTGCTCCCGAAGGAATCTGCTAAATCACGACTACATAGCAAGTTCCACAACGTTGCTAGATCACCTCCCAAATAGGCCCTGCATACATCCACCAGGTGCACATTGAAAGATAGTTTGTTTGACTTTAAAATTAGTTTTCTTGTGCCTTTCAGCGGAAGATTTGTGTTTTTTGAAGTTAGGGTTGCAACATGCAGACACATTCAAAAGCTAGAGAAAATGAGCTCTGGAATTTACGTTTCCCTACCCCCTTTAATGGTGGGAAGTGTTTTTAATGCAATGGTGGAGCGCCTCTTCCTCCAATTGGCTGCCAAGTGCGCACGCGTCGCGTTGTCGGGTGGCAAGAGGGAAAGCAGGCGGGAAAGGCCCAGATGCTTACAGACAATCAATGATTTCGTCACTACGTCCCAGCTCCTGCTCCAAATGTGGCCCATTAACCACGTGACCCTGGTCGGAGCCGTTAAAACTCTGAAATGTAGGCTATCGCAAATCTAAAAAGGATTTGCCCAGTTTCTTCCTAAAGCAAACTAAAATGTTGTCGAACCTGCCCTTTCCCTAGACTATAAGAGTCTCAACTATATATAAAAATTGGAGTCCACGACATTAAATCGTGCAATCTACAGAGTTCAACCCGAAAGGATTGTGGCGCCTCTAATTGCGCGCAACTTCTATGCAGTTGCCAGCGAAGGAACCGATGGCATCAGACACCGGTGAACCGCTGCTCTGGGTGAGGTTGCGACAATGTGATGCATCAACTTATTACTCCGAACCCCAACATTTCCGTCGCTCGTATTATGCATGAGCGTATGGCACAGGAGGGAGGATAGCAACAGCTCAGAAACAGCCTCTAGAAACTTCCACAGTATCAGTTCGGAAGCAGAAATCATCACAGCAGTGCTGACCTCCAACTCTCCAAGCAACAAACTTTAATGCCACAGAATGAATGCTCAACTTGGGTCACTCTCTGTGCGGAAATACCTCACAATGTGCACAACGTGGTAGTCCTTGCAAAAATGCGCTCCCATGCCGAACCAGCAGATTTAAACTCCCAAGCACGACCCCGCCCATTCGCCACACAGCAGTCGAACCGACGTCCATTGGAAGCGAGGAAGGCTCACCTCGAGAGTGGCTTTCTTGCCGCAGTAGACAAACTGTCCCGTGTGCATGCCCTCGGCGGCCAGGAACAGCTCCTTCTTGAGCTTGTAGCGGTAAGGGTCTCGGAACACCACCTTGGCCAGTGGGGCACCCCTGCCCGGGTCGTGGATGATCTCCTGCACATGCACGGGTAGTGAATTCACACGTTTCTCCCCTGACTCGTATGCATCGCATGCAGAGTCCACCACCGTGTGCCACAGCCACTCGATCCCACCAATTTGCACGTTTAGTACACATGGCACCGTTCCGCAGAGTAGGTGGTTATTCATACACGCTGCTCCTATGTATCGTTTCTAATGTCTGACTTGAGTAGGTGGCAGAAACGTCGCCAGAGTGGGATACAAAACGTTTTTTGCCGAGAGCCGACTCATTGACCAGCTTATCAAACGTACTGCACCAAAATTTACGTGTCTTCGATTCCTTTCGCTATCCTGGCTGCTCCGTCGTGCAGCGTCCCTACACCTTAACGTAAGCACATTGTGACTAAGCAACCGGTGGTCCCAAGTTACCTTGACGATTCCCTTGATGTAGCCGTGTCGCTCAGCGTAGTCCACGGCACGCAGTTTGGGCGCACCTTTCCTGTGCTTGTTGTGCGAGCGGAACACGCTGCCCGCACCTTTTCGCTGGGCTCTGATCACTCGTCCCATCTGAAAGTCAACGGGGCATCAGGCTTGTCGGGGTCCACATGTCACGCTGTGCTGTGCTCTCAGCACCATCTCCGGCATCTGACAGTGTGTGAGCACGTATGTATTTCCTCGCCTGTGAGCACTTTTTTTTTTTTTTACTACAACAAAACTTTAAGATCTAAAACGTTCACAAAATAGACTTCATTTCAATGACAAAATCGAGTCATTTGATTACAGCTTAAATAATTTCACGCCGTACGTGGTCCAGTGCCGGACCACAGACATAGCGGCGGACGAATTTCGGCCTTTTGCGCCAAAACGTATTGTAATAATCAATCGGCGTAATATACAGCTGGCACCTTTCTCGGTATCTGATTATTAACGATGGAGTATATTTTGCAATAAATGCACGCAATACTCAAGGATTGAACAACTTACCTTTACGTTCGCGTATCCTCACCGCCAGTGAACGCGAAAAGAGAGTTTCAGCCACTCGCACAGAAGGTTTAGTGTAGTATGATATATATAAAATTAGAGTAAGTATCGCCTATAAAAACATAATATTTAAATATAATTAGATTTACATTTTATATTTAAAATAAAATTTGATAGATTAACAATTTATATTAGTTCAAATTTCATTCGAAACTAAACACTACTGCAGCTTTGGTCCGATGCATAGAAGTTATCTACAATAAACGCTAGAGGCTCAGCTGGCGCTAGTGTCTATGCGACTTCATGTGGGGCATATCGAAGCAGACAGCAGCCTGCAGCCTACTTTTCCGGCCGCGCGTGCATTTTGTGTCTTCGATGGAAAATAACGTAGATAACTTTTGTTATTTGTGTCTAACCGATTAGTATGTGCCTTTATTAACATTTTAAAAGTGTAATTGCTTTAGTTACGGGATTTTTCTTTACCACTGAACGATGTCAAACTTCGTCATATTTCAGGCCCAAACCTCGATCTGCTCCTTGGCAGGCATGCAAAAACGAGCGACGATTCTAAAGAAAAGTAATAATCGAGAGGAATGTAGAGTGTGTTCATGGGTTCGCCAGCATTCGGTGGCGCTTATATATTTCTAAGGCATATGTCTAAGGTTCCCGTCCTGTCACTGAAAATGACTTCGTCATGCATCTTTACGAGCGGCTAAAAAAAACATTCGAAACATAAAGAATAAAGTACGTGGGCTATGAAAGGCGTGTCTTTTTATTTATTATTTCCTATGTCAGGCAGCTTCTATCGGGCACCTGTTCTACGAACTTCTCCCTATTTTCAAAGATTTCAGAGCGTGCTGGTGATGTTTTGAACACAGAATAACAAGCATCTTCGCACATATCGTGAGCAGAAAGAGTAAAGCAGTACTTATTTATTCAATTTATTTTGATTGTCTGCATGCACATGCGCAGTAACACTTATCCAGTGTTACTGCGCAGTTCTTGCGGTCTTTCTTGGTTTTTCACATGGCTTCGTTCGTCTTGCACGTAATATCCCCTATGATGGAAAGCGCCGACGCCGTGTTCGCGCTAATAGTCTCCGACAGTGCACATAAATACATGTACGAAACGGTTTTAGCACTGTTTTAATGTGAAAGTATCAATTGTCCCATGGAGCGAACCGGCGCATTATCAGCTTTTTGAAGCCGCGCCAGACGTCAGCTAAATTCCCTGTCCCATGGAGCGGAGCCTGTGAGTCTGTAGCAGCCACCCCATTGGCTGGCGCGCGGTGTAGTTCCAAGGAACGCCACCCTGCAGAGGCCCACTCCATGGCGCAGCGGCCCGACCAATTCTTTCGTCTGGGTGACTGAGAAATGCTCCAATGAACCTAGTACGTACAAATTATTCGCGATATTTGCTCTTATAATCAAGCAAAGGAAGAAAATGCTTGCTCGTGGTATGGTGCCTGGAGCGCGTCTTCGACAGGTGTGTTTAGCATCCTATGCTGCCCATACATCAAAAGTGGTCCCATAGTGGCAACAAATGACGTCACAGAAGCCGAAGTGTCATGCTGTCGCCTGTCGCGATCCTGGTTGGTTGGTCGTAGAAATGCTAACGAGCAGCTGCGAGTAGCACGAGCGTACGCGAGTGTCGGTGTCGTCACGGCGTCCCAACTTCTGGCTGCCGAAGCTTCTGTGGACTGCCACACTGGAGAGCGACCTGCAGCAGAACAGGCGTCTGCCACATCGACCACAGCTGTTGGGACGCCGCCAGGATCGCGATTGGCGACAGCATGACACTTCTATGACGTCATCAGGCGAAAATCGAGGGACCACTTTTTGGACGCGGTAAACACACCAGTCGGAGACGCATTCCAGGCACCATTGGCGAGGAGATCGAACTATAGGGGGCGCTCCGACCCGTTGCTAGATAAGGCCCTGTACAGGGGCCTTATTGCCAGATAAAGCCCCTTCATGTTCCAAAAGTAGCGCAGGTGTGTCGATGCACGTGGCACGTGCAGGGGCGGATCCAGAACTCCAGTTGTTTTTTTTCGTTTTTTGTTTTTGGGGGGGGAGGGGGAAGGGGGGGGCGGAAAATTTGTAAGGATACTATTCTCCCATTCTTTCTTGTGCACCGAGGGGTCCACCCATGGTAAATTGCCCTCTGAGAAGGGGGAGGGGGGGTCGGCTCTGTTTGGGGGGGGGGCGGCGCGCGCCCCCGGCCCCCCCTTGGATCCGCCACTGGGCACGTGCAACGTGCACCCCTGTGAAGATCAGGGCGGCACAGTGCAGCACTGAGCTATGTTTCAGACACCATGTTCTCCTCAGAAGTGGCGCGCGGCACATGTCTCGAGCATTTCCACAACAATGAATGGCGCCAGTTTTCCCCAGGATAGAGGGGCTTCATTGCTAGAGTGCCTTCATACACACGCGCTTTTGCTTGAGTGGTGACATCTCAGCCATCTTTCCGCCCAATCTTTTTTTATGAAGGTAAACATCTTCGACAGACGTCTGTCTGGTTGGGAAGTGATATTGGAAAAATAATTGACTCCAACCAAAAATTAAACTCGGACCCAACGTTTCAAAACCAGTTCGGTTCCTTCTTCAGGGGCGATTGATCTCGTGCGTGGGAGCAGCCTCGTCTTCTTTGGTGGTACGAATATCTTCTAATCGCGCTTCCGCCTTGCCATCCAGTCTTTTTCTAATCACGTGTCGTAGTCCACTTACATAAACAGATGGTAAGGTACCCATAGACCTGTTGATATTTCCTGGTGTATTTTGGATGTGTCATGATTCAAGGTGATGTCTTTTTCGGAGATTGGTTTCAACATCAAGAACGGACGCGTTCGCGAAGTCTATCGGATGGTCAAAAGTGTCACAGTGCTCCGCAAGAGCACTGCGTTCTCGGTCGAATCTGCGTACATCGTTCTTGTGCTGGCGTAACCTTTCCATAAAGTTCTTTGTTTCGCCGATATAAGGTGCAGGACATTTTAAGCAGGGGATCCGGTAAACAATTCCCGGTGCTTTTTCCTTCGGGGGCCGATCTTTCGGTCTTGGCATGAAACGTCTAAAGCCCGGTTCACACGGTTGCGTTTGACTGCGTTGCGGCATCGAGACACCAGGACATCCCTGCTGCTTATATCGCGTGCCAAGAAGATTCCTTGAATTGGATTCCACGCTTCATACGAAGCACAGATGCGCCGGTGACTCGCTTTAGGTTCTCGCCGCAACGCAGTCAACGCACTCAAACGCAAGTGTCTGAACCGGGCTTAAGAGTGGAGACCGGTTTGTGAGCCACGTGAATGCCTTGTTTTGCGAGCGCCCGTGATAGTGCTTCGCTAGTACCTCGAACGTAGGGAACGCTAACATGTAGGCACCCTAGACCGCTAGCCTGGGGTCTTGCACCACGCAGTAGCGATACACGACCGCACGCCGGTACGATGCTCATCCAGATCGAAAAGGGGAAAGGGCGGGGATTGAACAAAGGATGCCTGGGTTCTGCAGCGCGAGCTTTCGCTCCATGTGCTCCGAGCTGGTGTGCGAGCCCACTCGGCCACAGGTCCCCTTGCAGAGGCCACAGAGCGAATTCTGGGCTTCCAGCGTCTTTGTCGAGCACCCGCACTCGTTCACTATTATTCGGGTCAACCAGTGACAAGGGGCAGCATATGCGTGCGAGTGTAGCTTCGGCTTGGCTCGCACATAAAGTGAAACAAATCATTGTGAAAGTTTGTACGCGTTGTATCTGGCAAGAGAGAGTTTTCGAATAGGGGGCACTTTGGGTTCCCCAAGCTGCTCGGGGGACCCAAAGTGCCCCCTGTTCTGAAACTCTGTGCCAAGGTACGCGTGTTTGAGCGAAAAGAGAACCGCATTTTCCTCACCGCAAGTAGAAAAGCCGTCACCGAACGCCTACTCTTCGCCCAAATGTATTCAGATGCCAAAGTTGCAGCATTTACCGCTATCAAAGTTATAAGCGATGTTTAATGATCCGCGAATACATGGAGATGAATGGCGTCTGTACAGGCCTCAATTTCTCATTGAGAATTTTCGAAAATCGCTTGCAACATTTGAATTAACAGACTTACGTGTAAAAACTTAACAAAAACGCCTTCAGAAGAAAAAGAAAAAGCTAACGGAATTACATGATAGACGGAATAATTACAGGGACAGTCACGTACTCCGGCATTCGTGATTATTAAGCATCGTCAATATTAAATAGGAGTTCATTCTGTGCATATAACGTACCTGCATGCTTCCTTTTGTTTCCCCGCTATCTTGACAGGTTTCTTCGCCACTTTAGTATCCCGGTATGAGTGCAGCTCGGCCATTATTAGCAAGCTGCGCCAAGTAACAAGGCAGCCAGCATATGAGGAAGTGCATTTAATCTATGTGTGACTAAAAAAAAAAAACGATTGCCGATTTATTTACGCACACATATATTTATTCTGTACAGTACAGCCGGTACAGCCTCAGTGTGGGAGGAGTTGAAACTTGGAATAAACCTATAGCTAAATTACCCAAGCATCAAGAAGAATGCAGGGATTGGTGTTCCACGCGCCGCACGTGCTGGCCTCAGCAGTAGTAACTTTTCTAAAGTAAATGCCTGAAACAAATTGCATCTTGCACGCGCGTTCGTCAACGCTTTATTTTGGTTATTTACCTCGAATCCTTTATACGGGGAAGGCGTGCGCGTGTGGCGCGTGGAACATCCCTGCATTCTCCTTGATGCTTAAAGGGATGGTGAACCGAAATTTGGATTTCAGAAAAACAATGCAGGAGATGTAGGCGGGACGCTACAATCCTACAACACTACTCGTAAGGCGATATCTCGAATGGACGGCCGTATTTTGAGAGAAAGAGGTCGAGATTGAACAAGGCCGACGAGGCGCGTGACGTCAAGATACCTCGTTTCCTCCTCTCTTCGCTTCGCTCCTCAAGGCGGCGAGGCGGAGAAGACGCGAGGCCGTTCCCTCTCCTTCTCGGAGAAACATGACGTCAACAAACCTGTCAAATGCGCCTCCTTTTCTTGAAAAATACGGTCATCCGTTTGAGATATCGCTGTATGAGTGATGTTTTGGTGTTTGTAGCATCCCGTTGCACGCTTTTGCCGCGTGTTTTGAGGAATCCAGATTTCGGTTAGCATCTCTTTAATATATAGCAAATGGTCTATTGTGCATTGACGGGTAGAGCACATATTCGATACGGGAAAATCCGAATGTTCCCCGCGAGTATGACAATGTTTATTTCTTGTTCTTGCACTGATGAACACGTGAAAGAGCACGCCTTTTGGTTCAAGCTGTGTTTTGCTACTAATCTTGTGGTCACGTGCTGTAGGTATCGGGTACTTCAGAGTCGCCATCGTAAGAAAAAACATTGTGGCACTCTAGTGCTAGCGTCAGCATTAGCGTGGTGGACATCCCCCTTTGAGTATCCGACCATATTGTGTTACTACCGAGACCATCGGGGCGGTCATGGGTATGCGCTCGCACCCAAGTTTCCGAGTTTGTATCAATGTACGTTATTATAAGTGTTCCTAAATAAACCACCCCCAGTTTTTCTGTTACACTATAGTTTCGGCTCATATCTGGTTGTGTAGACAAATACTTCTTCAGGAAAGCTCAATGGAAACGTAAGACGCGTAGAGAAATTTAATGAGAATAGGAGATACATTTGAGCTACTCGATATAAATAGGACGAATAGAAAGAAAGAAAAAAAGAATGAGTGCAGTCTTGCGTTGCTCCTAAAAATAAACGCGCATGACCTGAAGTCCTGAACATGGCGCACATACAGAGAACGCCGACCGTCGGTACGTCAAAGAATCTGGAGAATGGCGAGAGGGCCGATAACTTATCTAGCCTTCATTACTTTGGTCCACTGCTTGGCGCTTTCTCGTGGTAGCTTCATACGCAGCTATGTTTTTTCGTAGTGTCAACGCTGCTGTCGAGCGTCGTGCCGGTGGCACCGTCCCCGCTATCCGAAACAACGACAGCCCAGTCGGCGCCGGTCTCACTGGCGGGACTCTCTCCGTCGTGGCACGAGCCTCGGAGGCCGTACAGGCGTCCCTCGTACGACTCGCCGTCGATGCTGTTCTTGAAGAACGAGTCGCGCACTTTGAAGAAGGCCGCCCCGGTCAGAAGACTCTGCCAGCCGGCCTGGTGCTGCGGCCCGATTCTCTGGAGCTCCAGCTCACGGGTCATCAGTCGCAGCTGCTCGTTCTCGCACTGCCTCGTCAGGTACTTAACGTCGTAGATGACGGGGAAGTAGACGCGGAGCAGCTCGAAGAACTCCGATTCCTCGGACGGCAGGTCCTGGTTGGTGAGCAGCCTCAGCAAGTAGCCGAAGTCGTAGCCGCTGTGGAACGTCAGCCAGCGCACGTCCTCCGTGAGCACGACTCCCGAGGCGATGAGCAGCTGGGCGAATTCATGCGGGCTCGATGCCTTCCCGCTCGAGTCGGTCCAGCTGCGTGCCGGCGCCGGTGAGCAGTTCGACGAAGTCCTCGGCGTACATGTCCTCAGCGAGGCTGAACTTGAAGTTGAACTGCCAGCTGCAGAGTCGCGGAGGGTGCCGCCGGCCTCGTCGAAGAAGGTCAGACCTAGCTGGATCATCTTGAGCAGCTCCACGTTGCAGCGCAGCGTCTGGTAGCGGTAGTCGGCATCGTCTCGGAACTCACCGATCGGTCGCGCCACGACGCCCGGGAACTCGGCGTCCATGGCCACATGGTTGTAGCGCTGGACCAGCTGGATAATGGAGCGGAACTCTTGCTCCAGGTTGGACGCCCAGACGTCCCGGATGATGCCGCGGGCAGGCTGGAGGTCGGGGACGCCGCTCTCGTCCATTTTGACGCTCGTGGGGCTCGGCAGAACGAACGCCGATCAGTCGGGGGAAAGGTAGAACGGGGGACGCGCACGCTCTTTTGGCTATCTCGGCTGAAGATCCACCGAGCCACAGACAAGCCTAACGAATATTTACGCCCGCCACTGGCGCCATCTCTCACCACTTTTCATATTTTCTTTCGAAGTAAGTGCCAATGTTGGGTCGAAGCAGACGCTTTCAGCACGGCCTTTCTGCCTTCGAAAACACTTCGGTGTCAGCACGCGCAACCAAAGCCCGCACGTGCTGGCCCGTGGAGGTCGGACGCTGGGCTTAGCATTTGTAAACATTGGAATGGTTTATACTCCGTTTCACTTTAGATGTGAGCGTAGCAGAGGCTACAAGCGCGAGCTTCGGGCTTTGAGCGCTCATGCCAAACACGCGCGCTCGTGCAGTGCAAGCACTCTTCAGGGCCGTATGCTGGCGCTTGTAGCTTCGGCCTCGCTCGCACTTAAAATGAAACAGAGTATAAAGCGCATTGATGTGTTTGCGTTCGTTTTACAAGTAGCGACACACATTCTTTAATGCACGCAGCACGAAACTCGTGCGTGGAAGAAAATGGCGGCGCAGCTAGCGCTCGATGGCACCTGGGCGTTCGTTCGCACAACGGTTGTCGCTACTTGTAATAATCATGAAGCGTGAATATATCAAGGAGCTTTGGGTACAGCAGAAGCTCCGCCTCCAGCGCGAGTTTTCTACCTTCCAGAGCACTTCTCGTGGGTCCGCGCAGCCAAAGCACGACGGAAAGCGTTGAGCGCGTGCTTCGAAGGAGCTGCTTCTGCACTCCCCGACTGTCATTTGAGGATTCGGACTTCCGACTAGGTGTCGCAGCTCTCGTCTAGATCGACAGCTCACCTGGTTATCTGGCAGCCGGTGTAACTCCTTTCTTGATCTTTTTTTTATTTTTGCTTTCGTTTTTTTATATTTTCTGCGCCACTCTGAGGTACCTTCTGAAGTTCGCGTTGTTCTCACTGGCGATGAATAAGAGACTGAAGAGTGATCTTAATTCGTTTATTTTATCCTTTGATTCATGGCACGGTCTGCCGGCACCCGTGTAGAGATTATCCGGGGCACCGAGCCCGCTCGTCATCTCGCACTTTGTGGGATATGAGAAGTAAAAAGTGCGCGTGCGCTGCTTTAGTCGGCGCTCGAGGTGTGTGATCGCACTGGCTTCCACCCACTTCACTGCCACAGAAAATGGACCCCAAGCAGCCCGCATAGACGCGTTCAGGCAGCTGTGCATGGGCGCCGCCATAACCGACCTGCAGTTTTTCTTTTCTCTTATTACGCTCGCTTCACTTCCCCATTGACCCCGTAAGTGATGACGTCACAACATGGCGTCTGGGTCCAAACAAACGGTTGCTAGGGACGTTGCTATGGACTAATGCATGGAGACTCCACATGAGGCTAGGTTTTTGCTTACAAGTAACTAAACAATTTTTTGTAAGCAACCTAACTTCTTGATATCTAATTATGAAGATGTTCTTGTCGTCTCAGTGTCGTATCGCAACGACGCAAGCCATTTCTGAAGTCTTACACTCCGCTTTGCTTTGGTAGCAGACGACACGATAGATTTGCTGGCCTCGGTAAACGAGCGACAAAAACAAGTGCATCACCATAACCGTAGAGGCCTCCGCAATGTGCGTTTTTTTTTTTCTGTGAACAACTTAGCTTCGTTACGAGGGGTGAAAATGCAGTAAAATCAAACCACGTCATGCAGATCAGTTACGACGACGACCTGAAGTGCATTCATTACCGGCGTAGTGCAGGCCAGCATGAGAAACAAATCGTACGCCGTCGAGGTAAGTCGTTTGTTATTATTATTATTGTGGTTGTCAGGTTATTAAAGAATTGCATGTCTATCGCGATTTCGCAGTATTTTGCTTTTTTTTCCCCTTTGTATACATCAAATTCCGTGGATGTGCTCTTTTGGTGACGATCTTCATCAAACCCGCGATGCGAGTACAATCTGTAATAAACTCACCTTATGTTTTTTATCCAGTTCTTTCGCGCTTTGGGGTCTTGCGGAAATCTGAAGAAACTGCAAGAATCTTCCTCCACGCGATGGTTACAACCAGGTATACGAAGCACCCTCGCATAGCGCGAGTCCGCAAACAAAATTTGGGATCTCAGCCGTTCGCCTGAAGTGCTTTTCTCACGGGTGCAATGCGATCTTTTAGCAGACGATCATCACGATCGACGCCCGGACTTTCGATAAACCATATTTTGCATCGCACCCCACTATGAAATCTTATAAGTGTTTGAAACTCATTATATTTCAAACCAATGCGATGTCAGAATATCGTCTTTATTCACACGATGCAAACGACGGCCCCACTTGGCCGGCCGGCGTGCGGCAGACGGCATACTTCTTGCATTCGTCGTCTGCTGCAGGCATCTTGAGGACCGGAAGTTGCAGTCGTAAATATTTCAGAAACGAGCGATTACCGGCACACTTCTGTCGAAACATATATGACATTCAAGCTTTCTATATCTGTGATTTTTAGAAGTTTAAATCCTACTCCTGATTTTTGAACGGTCGGGTTTTCGTAGCGAAACCGAGCCACATGTATTTGTCCATAACAACGACCCTAGCAACGGTTTGTTTGGACCCATGACGTCACACTTACGGAGTCAATTAGCACAGCAGGACAT
Source organism: Ixodes ricinus (assembly GCA_037355805.1). Lineage (NCBI taxonomy): Eukaryota > Metazoa > Arthropoda > Arachnida > Ixodida > Ixodidae > Ixodes > Ixodes ricinus. Next base: position 15,891 of record JAZHYW010060716.1, on the reverse strand, counting down.
GCGTTAGTGCCATTTTAGGCAATAACGCGTTATTGCCAGGAATTGTTTTCGGGGAAGGGGGGATGTCCATTACTTGGGGTACGGAGAGGGGCAGGGGGTGAAATGCATATGTCTGGATTTCGGCCCCCCCCCTGCCCCTGGCTACGTCCCTGCCACAGCAGGACAGGTTACTGCCACTTTAGGTGCTACTGTGTCCTCCCTAGCATAGGCCCTTGCGGAGGCTCGCCAACGCCCGCTTCAGTGGCTCGGCATCTCGGCGAGGCGAGTAGAATGGCGGCTCAATTTGGCGCGTGTTTAAAGCGTCTATAATCCCAGTACGTAAAGACAAGAGAATGATGGAAGAACCAGGAACTATGCTCCACGTTACTACGATAACTTGCGCCGACGTCCGCTTCACGTAGCCACCATGGAGGCGTAGCCAGGGCGAAAGCATATAAGAAAGGAGGCCCCCCTCCCCAAAAAGATGCATATCAACCCCGGAAAAAAAAAAATTCCCAACTGTTGACCTTTGATGCGTCCGGGAATGAAGCGAAAGTCACGTGCTCATGTTCAAATGTCTGAAGCACTGCACAATGGCGGAGCAATGCGACACCTCGGAATGGGAGATTCGAAAACTACATAAGCAAGAAATGAAGTGGGATTGGGAGTTTGGGTTCCAACATTGGCGGTCTCTTTTCTGTCCGCCATTGTGCAGGGATCCCACAGCTTCCAACAAAAGAAAACACTTAAAAAAAGTATAGTAAAAAAAAACCGCTAAAATTGCTTTTGTTTTTTTTTAGATTTACGAGATTTTTGGTTTGTTGAAGACTGTTTGGAGGAATCCCGGACAAAAGCTCACCGGACAAAAGCTCACCCACTTTTTCACAGACCCGGACAAAAGCTCACCCATTTTTTCACAGACCCGGACAAAAGCTCACTCACTCTTCTTGTGCGACACAAGAAGGCAACGATAAATTACATCTGACAGGCGCATGGTTTGTTGATTTTAATAGAAACAAAGTTTATTTATCGACTGGTTAGAAGCGAATGCAGTCCCCTACTAGCTCCAGCAGTCTTCGTAGATCTAGAATCTCAATGTACGTGCAAGCCCTCGTAAATATTTCTAAGACAATTCTGCAGGCGCAGAGTGGTTTTTCGCACCCGCTTTACTGTGGGCTCACCTCTCCGGGCTTGTGTCAATGCCGTGGCAACGAGCATCTGATTTTGCTGTAGGCATGCAATCAGCCTCAAGACGCTTGGATCGGCGTGGCCGACGAGCTTCTGGAACCCGGTACTCCATCCTTCGCAGGTGTTGTTCATCCGGTCTTTATCTTGAAGAGTGGCGTCGTACATATTCCACCGTACCGGGGGAAACTCCGGTCGCCGTCGGCGCAGAGTCAGGCGAAGGGAAGAATTTGCTCTGGGCGTTGCCGCAGAAGGAACAAAGCATAATGGAAGCGGTCATTGACATAAGTGCAATCAAAGTAGTTCAGCCGGTAGCCGATGTCACCGGTAGACTTTCCTTGGTGGTTAGTTCTTGTGGAACAAGCTGTGGTGGATGGAACGCGAGCCTATCTAAAATTCCGCACAGTTTTCTAAATTGGTCATCTGTCTTGTACTTTTCCAAAAGGCCCAACTCCCGTTCTTTCAAGGTATTTCTAAAAATACGCAACTCAATGGTGGATGGGGTTACAAGTTCTCCTAAAAATGGTCCAATGTCCATCGCGTCCGCACTTTGATTCAATCCGTGTTTCGTCCGAATAGCAAAAAAAAAAAAAAAAATCGAGATGGGCTTTTTGGGGGTTTGTCAAAAAACGGGTGAGCTTTTGGTCCGGTTACCGTTTGGAGTCAGCAAAAGCAAGGCTTTGGGTTGCTTCACGTCTTTATTGGTAAGGTCATCAGGGCACAACAGCACAGCTGATATGGCGCTTTCCTGAACGAACAAACAGAAAGCAATTTACACAACATCAAAAGCACAAAAATAAGAAGAAAAAAACGAGCTGGTGAATTTTTATAATAGAAAAACCCGAGATCGAGGAACAGGAAAAGTGGGACACGCGCACAAAGATCTCAGACACAATCTCGGGGTTTCAGAATAATAATAATAATTATAATAAAATGCCCGAAAGGTCGGTTGGATACTTCCGCCCTTTTTTAGACGGGGTTACAGTCTGTCTGAAAGCAGGACAATCACAGCAGGGCCGTACGAACGCAGTTGACTGCAGCGTTCAACCCAGGATATACCACTCCCTTCGTTGCTCGATGCATGCTAAGAGCCGGCGAAGCTCACGATTGGCTGTCCCTTGATTCGACGCTCTGCACATCACTGATCAGTAATGGGCTTTGTTTTCCACGTTCATCGAAATGCACAGCTCTACCACCGGTACACAAACATTTGGTAACTCAACGTTAAAAAATGTGTAAAAAAGTTAACATAAATAATAATAAAAATAAAAAAAATTCTTTTTTTTATAAAACTAGGAGAAAAACACACACACACACACACAGCGCCGCACAAGGTAAGGGACACCGACTTGGTTTCTGGTGTTGCTTTCTTGTTTTTCTCAGTGCAGGTAATCACCGATCAATTCCCACTCAGCCTCCCCTCCAGCGTGCGCTCTGCTAAGTGGGAAGGGGAGGGCTTTGTGGGAGGAGTATTTGTAATGTCTACTGGATACCAGCAGGTAAGTTATGCTGGAAACTGGGCCTTCTGCTCGGCACTTCAATGGAAAGCGCTCGACGAATTTACTTCGATGATTGTGCAAGTGGCCTCTAAGCAGTGTTTTAGTAGCCCACACAGAAAGCTTTATTAGTTGCTTCCAGCAGCAGCAGTGAGGGTGGCAGCGTACCATAGCCCCTATATTATCAATCTCTGGCATGTCTAGATTTGTTAATTGGAATTACAGTCCAAACATGCAAAGGTCAATGGATCACTACAGCAAAGGCATTTCCAGAGTTCCATTCCGTTTCCTACAACTATAAATGACATCTGAAATACACGAGCAAGAAGGAATGCAGCTGCCAAGAATGAGTATAAATAAATGTGACGCAGAACTCTAAAAATATACGTGACTGAAAAGCGGGAGCTCTGTATGCAGGAATGGAACAGACTCTACAACTTTAGCGAATGCAAAAACATTACGAACAGTTCGTAGACTAGCTCAGGAATATAGCTTGGCTTCGAAACTTAACAACATGACTGCTTGGTACGTTTTAAAAGTGACCAAAGCTTTAAAAAAATCAAAGTTTAAAAAAACAAACATACCTATACTACAATAAACCCCAATTTAGATTTGGCTAGAAGTATTATGCCCTGAATTTCTTCACTGAAAGAAGATAGACTAGAGGTAGAGATTCTTGTAAAATAAATCGCACATAATATATTAAAGGGCTCGTTTCACAGCAGAATTCTTTGAGGACATAGGCCAATGATACTAAAGCCTAAAACAAGTATTAAAAAAACTTTTTCCGCATGTTTGACTATGAGGTATTATTTGATAGTTACTCATATATATACTAACAGACACTGCTGCATCAGTAGATATCGGGCATTACCTCATGCAGCAGTGTCGAGTGCTGTGCCTTGCAAGCTAGCTTTACTAAATCTGTGCGGAGGATCTAGGGTCGGTGACAAGTGAAGAGTTCAGGGGAAACTCCTCCCGCCCTTTCTGCACTTTAGCAGAACAAACAATGGAGAGGAAGCGACCTCCTCTCCAGCACTTGCTTGATAAGTGCAGAGAGGCGGGAGATAAGGGGGCCTTAGTGGGAGGAGTTTCCCCTGAACACTTTACCTGCCACCGACTGTAGTGCCAGTGCTTGCAGTGCAAGGGCAACACCCGTAGGTTTGTTCTTTCCTTAGTTAACATTGCCCCTTCACAGCTTTTAAGCCAGCGTCTTGTTTTACCTTTCTAAGAGAGGCTTAAACGCTGAAATGACCCATTATATCAACTAATGCAGAAAACTTGTTATCTTAATATGCAACAAGGGTATGGACGAGACACTGAAATAAAAATCACACGCAAAGAAAGCCACTTAACATTGTTATCTAAATGGCATAGAGTTGACATGTTGGTGCAGCCACCACAACAAAAGATTCACTGGCAGAGGATGAAAAAAGCACAGACAAAATTCAAAGTGTGAAATTCAGGTTAATTAATGAAGTGAAATGAAGCACCATTCTGTGTGCAATTCAGTCCTGCACGCTATTTCACTTTTATCTTTCCAAGTGAGAGAGTTTCCAACCTTCTGTTCCTTTCTGAAGGCTGGCACACATCTGCCACTTTAAAGGGTTCCTACTACACAGATTCACACATTGTCTTTTTCGTTGGAAAGGTTCGCATTACTCGGGGAAAGCCTGCCAACACACTGGGATGACACGGCCTGAAACTGGTGGCATCCTTCATCCCGCAAGTGGAAAATAAAAATTCCACCAAAATGATGCATTTGAGGCAGACAAACATACACAACAAGCGAAGCACTTTCTCCTTCCCCTCCTGTACAAAGTCAACCCCAAGGACCATCAATATGATACCACGGACCAAGAATACTCTAGACTTTCCCCAAACACAAAGGCTCCAAAGTCTCCAAGTTATCGCTCATCCGCGTCCTCCGGGTGCCATCCGAAGCAGAAAGCTGTCAGTCCTAGAGCCCTTGTACCACGTGCAGTGCATCCAGTATTTCCTCTGGATTACGGTATTTTCCACCAATACCTAGAGTAAATGAAGCATGTGTACCTGCATATCGACGCCACTGCACTACGGCCGAGTGTGAGCATAAATTGGACGCAAGAACTGCGTAGGCGTTCAGCTGGGACTCGGAACCAATCACTGCGTTGGCGGACGTTGGTCTTTGGGGTCAAGTCTAATCGCTGTGTCAGCGTGGCTGCAGCGATGAGCAAGCAATGTCGTTTACTCCAGGCGGTGCTGGTCAGGCTCAGTGAGACTGAAACGCTCGGCGGCACAACAGGGATGTCATCCGAGGGCATTTGTATTTGAGTCGCAGCTCCTTAAAGAATGTGGATTTCGCAACTCTGTTTGCATGGCGTGCCAACCCGAAAGAATAGTTTCTGGTGAAATTTAGGTTGTGTTGTTAGCGTTGAAGAGAATGAGGGGGAGTTGGGGAGGGAGAGGGAGGTAAGAGTCAATGGTGTATTCACTCTGGGGGAATGTGAGACTCTTGTGGGAGGGGACGTGGGGCGGATAGTGGATAGGTACAGCAGGGAGTGGATAGAGTAGGAGGGGTTAAAATTTAGGAACAGACTAAAGATGACTGCAGGGCCAAGCTGTGGTTTGCCTCTGCAAAACTTGCACATGAAAACGCTTTTGCAGTGTGGTGTTTGACTTGAACCCTGGGAAGGTTGAGATATAAAAAGAAAGCTGCTATCACTTGCAAGTCTATTGCCATGTGTGGCTGTTATTCTTGGGTTGGTTTCTAATTATAACTTTCTGAAACTTATCGACATATTTATTTGATTAAAAGGCATACTTACACATTATTTTGAGATGAGCATCTAGGAAAAGGCAGTGATATGTGCTTCATATCTCTATCCTGCTATTCCTACGAAGATATGCGCTCATTCTGTAAATAAACGATACTCGGACATGTCCAAACAAAATATTGCCAGGTTCGCATACATACAAAAATTCTTGTTCATTTGCCCACGCTGCGCTCAATCTACAAATACCCCTACAGCTTTAAACTCACAAAAACACAAATATAGTTTTGTATAGTCATGCCTCAATCACAAGATATCTATCTAGCAAAATTTTCCATCCGTCAAACAATAATAATTTATCAGCAATGGCATCATACAGATCTAAAAATGTTTCTTAAACATATGTTGCTTTCAGAAATAATGTATTACCCTACCACAATGAGCACACACACACACACACACAACAAAAAGATGTTTTGGTTGGTGGGACAATGCCGCCCGCAGATGACATTCATATGGCTATCTCGATTTACCAAATTATTTCCAATTTGTCAAAGAATATGTTTCACAATTCCAAGCTCCCTTCGTGGCTCAGAAAAAAAACTAAGAAAACGAAAGTTCCCAAGAGAACCTTGGAAGTCACGTGTGTCTTGGAAAGGAGTGCCAATAAAGACAGGAAACAATGGAGGTCTTTCAGCTCAGCAACACCGAAGACAATAGGTACATCTAGGTTCACGAGACAACAAAAATGCATCCCCATCCCCCAAAAGGGCAGAGTGCTTCAACCATCCACTCAAAGTATCCATATATAATAGAGAAAGCCAAGGTGCAAGAAAGGGTGCAATGAGAACCTGGTGGTTACATTCCAAAGCAGTTGAGGTTCCCATCTAAAAGCCCAACTGGCTAATAATGATGCCCTAGGTGGTTCGACAGTGCGGCAGCATGCATCTTTGTATGTCACTGCCAACTGCCGCTTTCACGGTCTAGCCTCGCTCGAAAAGTGCCTCCCTTATCTCTAAATTTTGGCGCTTCATTTTAACGTTGTTTTTAAGCACGAAGGAGTCCAAAAACACAATTATGTACCGTAAAATGCCGGGGAGAGCTACCCTACTTTCACCTATCACTGGGCTAATCTAGGTATGGGTGCTTGTCCAATCAAATCGGGTGCTTAACATGTATAATTTTCAGAATTCCCTAGTTTGGGCAATGTTAATAGTAAGTGCTTAAACGAAGTAGGTGCTTCTGCGGTATTTTACGCTAGCATCGTCGTTTCACGTTTTCCTTGTTCGCAAACTTTGCAAGGGCTTCAGCGGGCAAAACAATTAGGTAGACTTCTTGTAGGTTACAAGGTTTGAAGGCGCTTTCGTTAAGCAGATACAACAAAAAAGGGGGTCAGACGAGCAGTGCCGTCAACTATGGGTAGTTTGCAATCCCTGAGGTTTTGTTCAAAAATGTGGGAAGGTTTAGTATGTCTCCTAAAGCAGAGACCTGCATAGGCGCCCTGAACCATTAAAAGATACATGCATGACCAGATTGTGGCTTACACTTCTGTACACTTTGCAGCTTATCCGGAAGAATTGGCCCTGGCTGTCTGCCACATCTGGCGCTTCAATAAGGAAATTCTGTTCTCATAAACTAAAACTTTCAGATAAAAAAAACTAAAATGCAAAAAACATTTTTTTTTAAATTTAAATAAAAAATTTAAACAACACTGCAGCTTTTTTTTTTTTTTCTGTAAATGTAAATACAATGTGTAGACAAATTCTCTGCGGATCTGCCAAACAATGCGCTACACGTAACAAAATTCGAAATGGGTAATACAAAGGGAAGGTGTGCCATCTTTGGTAGAAAAAGGGAAAATCTCCTTCACTGGCAGCGAAACAATAACTCATAACAAAGTAAAAAAAACAAAGAAAACAAGTCAGATATAAACAAAAATGTGTTCTCACCGGCCCTTGGGGATTGTTGTTTAAATCTCAATATGCAATCGAAAACCCAAGCTGACATCTCCGAATGTAGACTGCAGCAATGCCTCAACTCGTTGCTTTGAAGCGGTGCTCCAGCAAGCTTGCGAGAGCCGCCAGCCAGGCCTGCTTCCTGCAGTCTGCCGGCGACCACCCCCAATGTTCCTTCCGTGGCTGGGCGGACTCTTGCTACGCTGTCTGGGAATGTTGTCACGCGACAAGGATCCTTGCCAAGAGCGCCGTGGCAAGCGCCATGATCCACGAAGCGGTCCTCGTCGTGGCAGCGTTCCTAGTCAGGCGGCTGTAGATGGGAACACCCACCTTGATGGGTGTCTTGGACACCATGTAGGGAGGGGCTATCTTGATCGACTGGCCTGCAAAGAAAAGCCACAACACCAGCACGTCACACATTGTCAGAGATTCGCTCGAAGTGAGGTCTTTCGTTACACAAGACCGCACTTGTACGAGTCATAGCAGAGTGAAGGTTCCAGAACAAAGCTTTTAAAAATCGCTTAATCTGTACAGTCAGCACTACAAGAAATGAGTGCAAACGAGTGACTGCTCAGCCGACGATAAGCAAACATGTGGCGGTGCAGTTGTGCCAACACAGAAAGAGCAAGATTGCCTGGCAGGTGCCATCTTTGTAGCCCGAGAGGTCGACTGACAACAGCCAATTCCAAAGTGCGCTTTCAGCCTTTCTCTGCCTCGGGTTGTCGCCAACTATGCTCGTGGAAGTGCACGCTGCTCCTACGCAAAAGAGCGGGTTTCAGTCCGCTAGCCTAGTACTTTCTTTTATCATTCGTTGCTACCCTGGAAAGTTCCAGTTTATTCTCAGCAGCGGTTTTGTGTTCTTGTTTGGAACATTCCTGAACATACAGCACGTATAAAAGCAGCCATACTGCATTACATCCAGTCAGTCTTGCGTTAGCGCTTCCATTTCATTTTATTTATTGTACCCTCAAGGACCGAAGGCATTACAGAGGGGAGAGCAACAAGAAATGGTTAAACCAACAACGAAATATAAATCTGGCACACTCAATAACGAGAAGGCAATAGAAACATTATAGGCACTCTCGTCAACAAAAAGATTGTTGATGGCACATTTGAAAAGCACAGTGTCCGTGATGGTAACTACCAACTTAGGGAAAGTGTTTCCACTCCTGGAATTTTTGAGGAACGAAAGATGAATAAAACATTGTCGTGATAGAACTTGGGATGCTCACTTTATGCTGATGATCAAGACGAGAGGAGGCATAAAATGGACGAGAGGAGTTAGTATGTCGCGTAGTAAAGAATTATGGTAATAAATGTTATGAAACAAAGAAAGGAGAGAACCTTTTCACACGAGGATAACAGTAACAATGACAGAGTTTTTTTTCATAGAGGTGATGCTGGCAGTGCAGTGGTAGTTACTTAGGATAAAACAAACAGACCTGTTCTGAATTGCTTCACATGTAGATGTAAGAGTTGCTTGTCCGGGATCCCAGACAGAAGCTGCATATTGTAACTTGGGGCGAATTAAAGTTTTGTAAAGAATTATCTTAAGTGAAACAGGGGTTAATGAAAAATTGCATTTTCTATAGTGTAACATGCGGCTAGCACTAGCAGAAATATGCTGAATATGAGTTGTCCATGACAGGTTAGAAGTTATATGTACGCCTAAATATTTATATGACGATCCTGGCTCTAATTGGGCATTACATAGGAGGTAGTTAGGATAGTCATGCGATTGGCGAAACACCCACATGGCCTTGCATTTGTTAGCGTTAACATTCATAGACCATGCACTGTATACCATTGGTAGACAGCGTGAATGTCTGACTGGAGTTTAGAAGTATCATTATGGTCTAGAATTTCACGATAAATATGCGGTCATCAGCGAACAAACAGATGAGGAGACATTAGTGGGAAGGTCGTTAATATATATTAAAAATAGTAGGGGTCCTCAGACTGATCCCTGTGGAACACCAGAAGCAACAGTGACAGAAGAGGAGTTACTATTTGGCAACAACAAATTATGACCTTTGAATTAGGAAATATTCAATCCATGCAAGAACATTAGCGTCTATGCTAAGTTTGGAAAGTTTCAGTAGCAGCAGTTTGTGAGAGACTTTATTGAAGGCCTTTGTGAAATTCAGAAAAATGCAGTCCGCCTTGGATCCTCGCTCGAGGATGCTATGAAGATCATGAGTGAACGATAATAGCTGTGTCTCACAAGCTGTTACGCTGACATCATATGCCCACGGCGCCAGTCATTGTATTTTGCTTTGGCCCAAGTTTTCCACATTATCCCCTCATTTCCTCAGTTTACTCCTGCCTCGTCACCTGTCGTCTGCGACATCACGATGCCACTGACACTAGAGGGCTGAAACCACAAGCGCACTGACTCACTGGTGACATTGGTTTCTCCCCAGAGATAGACCTGGTGTCGCGGCAAGCTGAGGTCATAACCGGCAACGTGAACTGGCGTTGAGAACCGGCACCAGATGCGCTCTCCGTCCTGCTCAAAAGACGGGTCTTCCAGAACCTGTAAGAGCAGAGTGGTCACAGAACCAGAAGAAAGTCACCAGTATGAAACCAAATTTCTCAGATAAGACCTACCCTATACATAAAAACGCTGAAATACAGGTGACAGCATGAAATAAGTATTTAGGGCAATACCGTGGCCTGGGGGTAATGCTCAGTAGGGCCGAATCGAAGAGAATGTTTGGGCAGAACAAAATGCATCACCTGTCATGCTCTGGATGAAAATCTTTGTATACAGAATAGGTCTGATACCTGCAGTTAGTGCAGAAAATGAGAAGCTAGGGATAATCCTAACAACATTAAATGCTGATTCGTCATTTTTCAACAACATGAAAGAGTGTAATTGTTCCCGTATTCACCAACGAGTGAGGTAAGGTGAGTGCTGCAGCCATCCATTTATGGTATCCGAACCAACATTAAAAATCAGCAGAGCCCCTCTCAACGATACATAAAAGCCCTCCCCAGCCAAGACAAACCTGGTTTGTTTCCACGGAGTGCTGTCAAGATCTTGCAAGGTGAAGTGCTGGACAGTGGCAAGATCATGTGTCCTTGTGCACGCAAAGATGTTTGCATTTTTCAGCTGCAATTAAAAAACATTGTTCCCAGTTTGTGAGGCAGACCTCTTTATTAAATTTAGATGATACCATGCATCTAAGAGGTACAGCATTCCTCAAACTTAAGGCTGCCACTCGGTTACTCAAAATATTGATCTACTGTCAACTACACAAAGCTAAATTGGTCACTAAAGCAGCTGGAATGTCTTCCCCAGGCTGGGCCATGATCGGGGAGTCAAAACTTTATCACATTATTCAACCAGTAGGGGAAGATATACCTAGCACAAAAGGTGCCAAAAAAAAAACATCTTGTGGAGGCACTAAGTTTGCGGAGCACTGACCTTGTAGCAAATATACTTATAAAGGAATAAGCAATTTGTAGAAAAACCCGACAAGAGAATTAGTGCCCGATTCTGTTTAATGCGAGACACACACCTGCATCTATCCACTAAAAGCAGAATTCAGCATGGAAAGTAAGTACCATGCCGATAAAAATGTTTCTTAGGCTTGTCCACCAGTAAAATTTATTCGTAAAAAACATTTAGCTTTAAAATTAAATTAGCTTACAATTCCAGTCACTACCTTCATATGTGGAATTGTCTATCACAATAAAAGGTTTGTCTCTTTATGGCAATAACTTAATTTGTGCACGTTAACCAAAACCTACAAATCACCCGTAATTTTTTGCCCTATTAGCAACACAATCGCACATCGTGAGATGCCCCTTTTTTCAGAGATGAGTAAAAGTAAAAGGGCATCGCACGATGTGTGGTAATATTTTAAATAGGGAAGAAGGCCACGCATTATTGTAATTTCGGGTTTTCTAGGATGCTTAGGACGTGTAGATTGAGTTCACACATTAAGAAGACTACCTCAGAAACCGCTTTAGTGCCCCTTTCATTGACAAGATCATGTCTACATTGGGTTTTAGAATATATTGATAAAAAGCTATCAAATTAAAAGCATAAAAAAGATCCACTTTTTTCTGACAGGCAATGCAAAAGTGGTTGCAAAAAGCAGCAGAATAGTTAGGCACGTCAGTAGAAAAGCAGTACGTAACACCGACGCGAGGAACATATCCCATCCAACATGAACACAGTGTGCAAACAATTCACATGTCAGTGAGATGCCTGGAAAGGTTAACTGCACTGCATGGAAGGCATGGGCGTCAGAGGAATGCCCAGGGTTTGCCATCAAAACAGGAACCGTAGGGGACGTACCATGATGGGATCTGCCGGTGAAACCCAGAGCTAGGTAATGACCAGTGACCGGTGCGGCACCACCCATGGTGATTTCGAGCGAGCGGTTGTCACTGCCCAGTGCATACGTGAGCGAGAGGTCACACCGGCTTGCCTTGTCACACTTAGCACGGGTTCGGGACAGCGTCACGCAGCTTTTGGTGTCGCCACACCCTCCATCGACACCGCTGTGGCATCACAAAGAAAATGATAGCAGGTAAGGTTAGTCTGCCAGCCATAAAGGAACCCTGCAACATACCTTTTGGCATAGGAAATGTCTACCACGAACCAGAGCAAATGACCACAAAAGAGAGAGGGGCTCCAGTCAAACTACAAGCAGGCATTAATCGAAAACTGGAATGTCATGCATTTGTGGAACTGTGCATGTGATCGGTACTTCTTAGATGTGCAGTCCTAGATGTTTTTTCTTTCACTAGCGTGTAATATGGTTTTCTTCTTGTGTGTGTTGCCCTGTGTGCCCTCTCCTGCCTTGGCTGCCAAATGGCAGCTGGTAGTATGCATAAATTTATAAATAAATAAATTTCACATTTTAACCAACATGCAGGGCGTAAAACGATCTCAGGTTAAATTTTGCCTCGTAGGGTTACTTCTGCTCCCAGAGTTATAAACTTAGTCTTTGTATATAATGCGAGTGTGCTTGCTGCTGTTAGCTGAGGTGAAACGGGCCCAGATGAAGCAGGGACGTTTAGCACCATCAATGGCAAAGCATCCACGAGAGAAGCACTTACGAAATTCGTCCACCGCAAAGTCGCCTCCAACGTTGACGTTGTACCAGTACTCATTCCCTACCACAAAGGTGCCCCTGTGTGGAGGAAACAACATAATCTCAGGGGAACAACTGGAGGAAAGTGGCTTGCAAAGTTTAAGCTATAAAGGGAGAATTCTCCAAAACAGCTTCTCTATAGTAAATCGCTACTTTGGAATATAACAAACTTCTGTGTTTGCTAGTACGACTCTATGAGACACAAGCAGCTAACTTCCCATGCTGCTTTATTCAGCCCCATGACTCTTTGTGTGTCCTGTCAAAAAGGCTTTTCTACATCTGTCGTAAAAAAACGTTAAATTTCAGCAATTGGGAAAACGGTTAAGTTAACCTCTACACTTCCCCTAGTCCCACGCTGTCTTGTTTCTGTGTGAATTTGTGTAGAACCATTCTAGAGCCACACCAGGAACCAGAGCTCTAAAAGATACCCTTGAAAAGTATAATTAAGCTGATATATAAAATACCCAAAAAGCACCCATGAAAATTTCAGTGAAAATTAGATTAAACAAAATGTGAGCACTTAATTTTTCTTTTCCTTCATTTGTAGACTTCTGCTGGAGTAAGCACTAATGATGACTTTTCTGAAGAAATTGGCATGAAGCTCACTTTGCACAATACCCAGAACTTGTCAAAGTTGATAGTGATATTTGTATGGACATGTGGGTGTGCTTTCAGTATTTTCCAGTAAGTTACAAATACAGTGCCCATTTTCCTGGTAACTGGTAACAGCTAGTTACTAATAGAAAGTAACTGGGTTACTGGTAATTATATTTTTGCATCAAAGACAAATGGGTGCCACCAGTATGCAGTTCAATGCCATTTCCATTTAATATGCTGCTTATGAATCATTTTGAGACCATCATACTGTGAACACATAGGCTTATCACCAGACGACAAAGTAAGATGAACGAAAACACCACATTATACAGGGCATTTCACCAACAACTGAGAATAACTTAAAAAAAAGGGACATCTAACTAAAGACGTGATTTCTTCAGAGTAACATTATCGATGCCAAACTAGCTTTTGAAGTGTGGCTGCTTGCAAACGTGCACACGGTTCCAGGGCTTTGCCCCAACATGTTCTTCAGGATAACATTGCTGACTTGTCAAACCAGCTTTTGAAGCTTGGCTCCTTGCAAATGTGCATAGGGTTCCTGGGGCTTGCCCCAACCCAGGGGCACACCTGAGGACAACGTTGATCTCGGCCGTGTCCGGGGGCATCCAGGTGAACCACAAGTGGTCCTTGTCCGACAGGTCCTTGTTGGTGAGTGCATTGGGAGGACCCTGCTCGCACGCCACGGGCTTCAGGGAATCCGACCAGTCGACGAAGAAGCCCTGCGGAGACCGGGCCTCAGAGTCGTCGGATGCATCGCGGAACAGCACCATCAGCGCGTTCACGGCCAGCTGTGACGTCATGTTCACTGGGAGAGGGGGAGAAAAAGAGAGAGTTTGAGGCATTAAAAAAGATGACTTTCAAGAGAAGATTGTATCAAACGTAACAGAGTAGTGTTGTGCGAATATTCGAATAATAGTTTCGAATAATACGCTATTCGTTTCGAGGTGAACTGCGATATTCGTACTGACTGCGCTTCTCACCGAGCTCCGGTGCACTGCGGGAAAGCAATACCCGCGGAGCTCGCGGGCTCCGCGGGTATTGCTTCGCCGCAGTGCACCGGTGCTCGGTGAGAAGCGCACTCAACGGGGCCAACCCGCCGCGATTATGCAAGAGTACTATATGTTATGCAGCGATGTCTTGACAGCGTGCGTTCATCGTTGATGCTGTTTTGTTCTTATTTTGTGAAATTTGAAATAGAATAAAGAATATTTGCATATAGCAAGCAGATTTATAAATCCCCTCGATTAGAGAAACTGTGATAGATAGGTCGTTTACATGTCACAGTTCATATAGTAGTTATATCAAAATAATTGAGCTTAGAACTGGGCAACTGGAAGGTTAGGAACAATCTTCACGGAGTTCAGATGAATTTTCGTTTAAGATGGTGCACGGTAGTGAAATAATTTAAGAAACTATTCGATATACGATTCCAAAATATTGACCAAAACTGCTATTCGCTTCGAATTTACTTCGAACTCTTAATCTCTACTATTCGCACATGACTATAATGGAGCATACTCCAATCGATGGTGACGTCAGTGATGCGATTGGTTCGAGTCGCTTGGAAGCACCTTTGGAGTGGACAGAAGTCTCTTGGAGCACGGGCATATACTCCATTCACATTTAATCTTCATTTGCTCACGAAGTGAGAACAGAGGAGGCGTGCGTGGCCGCCAGAAAAGCAGGAGCGCCTGCGAGCCAACCTCCCGTGAACAAACATTTCGCTCCAAATACCACGAATTCACACGCTGGTCTGTTCAACTAAAGGCCAATGCACTTATACACTTATATCATTCGTTATATCGAACACAGTTTGATTCTCCCAAACATGAGATCACTGTTGCGTGTAAAAGCGCTCGACACGGCAACAAGAATGTAGTAGTTGCCATCGCTTTCATTTCAAAAATCCCAATTGCAACAGACGCTTCTAAAGTACAAGGTGATTGATGAAAGACAACACGAGCAAATAGTAACCTTAGGTATGAGATCAAGGACAGATATTAGTTAAATCAAATGTTAGACTTAAATGTGTCAAAGTGAATATGTTCTTGCAATTCTGAAGGTTGCAATTAAAACATTATATTGAGCTAAAATCAATACATCTCATTTGATTATGAACACCAACAAAATGTTCACATAGACAAAGCTTTATAACAATGTAAAAGCAGCATGCAGGTGACAATTAATAAAAACCCAGCTGAACTATTCAAGATAACACAAGCTTCCATTTGTCAGTGGCTAAAGCTCATTTAAATAAACCATTTATTGAATCTAAGCAGCCAAATACATGCAGAGATGTGGTAAGTAAACGAAAGAACAGAACATTTAAGCATGTAATGCAGCCAAAAAACGAATTTAAAATTGTGAAATGGTATTCTATAGCCAATGATGCTCCCGACTTCTAAGGACATTCAAGCCTAGCATTTAGCCTCGTACAACAGCTACGGCTCTTTTTCTAGGAGTTCAACTGCAAGGTAGAGTTAACTACCAACATTTACCAAGTTTCATTCTTTTTAAAAACCTGACGCGCACCATCCCGCTTTGAAGTTCTCTCCACAGGCAAAAGGACGAGTACGACTAAACACTTGGAATAGGGCGGCGGATTGCTTCATCTAGTCAGTGCTTTAAATTTCGGCAGCTAATTTTTACCGCATACTTGTGTATAACACACTACGAAAATACACTTGTCACAAGCATAAAATGTGCCGGAGAATGGCAAGGAAAGGCCTCCTGCTTAAATTAAAAGTAATACGTAACTGAACGAAGGCTACAGTGCTAAAATGTATTGCTGCTA
>JAZHYW010060715.1:0-16932 GCA_037355805.1 Ixodes ricinus | reverse complement strand
AACATCCACCATCCACCCATAGCGCACATCCCGCGATGCCGCCTACGCCGCCGGCCCCCCCGGAAGCCCGCCACCTGGCTGTGGGGGAGGGACTATACGTTACGGTTTCGAAATGGCCTCAGTGATTACGTCGTGAAAACGGGACTGTTTCGCGCGTAGGCTTCTCGGTACGTCACGCCTTTCCACGAACGTAATAATATAGTAATTGCAAATGCATTCTGTGTATGTTTTGTTTTTTCTTTTGTGACGAACAAAGTTTTTTTTATGCTTAACTCTTTTCGGGTGATTTCTTTTTAAGTTACCGATTGTCGTTGAATGTAATACCCACGTAAAGTGGCTGGCAGTCAGTGTGCCCTCCCATATAAAATTCGAGGTAGTCACGTGGGATAGGAACTAGGCAGAGCGCGACACCGTCGGCGCTTACAGACGATCGCCGGGTTTTTCTGTCTTGCTCTTCGGTTTTCAAGGTTGTCGTCAAAACAACTGCAGGGTTGTGACAAATGCGCATTGCGGGCGCCAGCCTCGGTTGCTAATGTTTGTGCTTTCCAATACGCTGACAGAGTAAAAGCCTGAAAGCACCGGTGTCGCGTTCGCGGTAGCGGACGCGAACGCGACACGCAGAGCTATCGGGTGGACAATTTTCATCGTGCACTCGTGTGCTCCGTAGGCTTGGCCGCTGTTCTTTCAATTGCAATAAGAGGACAATTTTTTTTTGTACAACGGCAGTCTTATTTTCTTTATTTTTTTTATCCTCTTATAGCCTGATTCTTTTGGTTCTTCCCTGATTCCGGGGTACTTTCCATCACAACCTGCACTCTAAACAAAAATCCGTTCTTGAATGGTTTTCGACGCCCCAAGAACTCTTTCAGCTCGTGAAGAACAACTTCGCCTCAAGCGCTATCGCCCCCTGGCGCACTAGAAAGACAACTGGGCGATGACGAACTCATTCGCACAAAAAAAAGAGCTTAAAAGAACCCCTTTTATAGGTTTGTCACGAAGAACTCTTTGAGGGCGCTTAAAAGAACTTTTTTAGGGTGCAAAATATGGACAAGCCGAAGAACTCCTAAAAGTTCTTTTACAACCAGATTTTTTTTAACTTTTTTTAGAGCGTTTTCGAGACATCGAAGTTATGCTGGGCTTCTTATTTCTCTCTGCAAACCATACTCGTACTATGGTGCCTGGAACGCGTCTCCGACTGATGTGTTTACCGCGGCCAAAAAAGTGTTCCCTCGATTTCCGCCTGATGACGTCATACAAGTGTCATGCTGTCGCCGGTCGCGATCCTGGCGGCGTCCCAACAGTTGTGGTACACATGGCAGACGCCTGTTCTGCTGCAGGTCACTCTCCACTGTGACAGTCCACGGAAGCTACAGCAGCCGGAAGTTGGGACGCCTGGGACGCCGTGGCGACAGCGACACTCGCGTTCGCTCGTGCTTTTCGCCAGCATTTCTACGGCCAACCGCCAGGATCGCGACAGTCAACAGCATGACACTCCGGCTTCTGTGACGTCATTTGTTGCCACTGGGACCACTTGCGATATATGGGCGGGATAGGACGCTAACACACCCCAGTCGGAGACGCGATCCAGGCACCATACTCGTGCTCACCTCAAAAATGTAGGGAATAAAAAAAGTCCGTCTCCTCGTGGAACGTTACAAACTTTTTCCTTCGTGTGTTGAATTAAGATACAGTATACATGTAGGTGCATCTTAGATCACATTTATGTTATGTTCTCAAGACTCGTTTCAGACACTAGATGCATTGTTTCTTCCTTCGACGACCAAACCTTGTAAGAACTACTTGGCGTAGCGCGTGAATAATGCGCAAAAGCTTATTTTTTCTTGATGTGACAAGGAGTCTATAGACTCCTGCGGCTCAGCACGCTGCGGGCGACGGTCCACGTGAAGAAGAGAGCAGTGACGTCAGCGCCACACGGTTCCTGCGACTTCCTCCGGACATTGCACGGAGCTCCCCGCCGCTTTCTCCTTTCTGTTTATCTTTTGTTTTCGCATGCGGTGAAAGACGTTCATTGTTTTTCTTCTCATTTCTACGGAGGTAGGCTAGTCGGTTCCTGAACAAGATTAAGAACAAGATTATTTTCCTGAACTTTTCCTGAATTTTCCTGATTAACAACAAGATTATTTTCCTGAGCACATCTGTACTAACATGAAACCGGAAGGAAACAATACAGTCCGTTTGACTGCAGTATTGCCAGGTTAGTTCCTTATTTTTATTTTAATGCGTTGCCTCTATCGTGTCACGGCCATTTGATCTGGACGTCTATGTGGCTGCGACTGGTCTGAGGCCATTGCCTTTGGTCCTCGTGGACGGTCGTGAGTTACATGGAACTGAGACAATCGTGTTCCGTTGCAGGCTGTTCCACTCAGCGGCAGCGGCATGGCGGATGCGTTTGACACTGGTTCCGTGAGGCCGCCGCGCGTGCAGTCGCTTTTCGCTCCGTTTAATTCGCTCGTTACGTTCCACTCTCCCTCTTAGAAGAGGGGAAACACTCTTCTGGCTCTTCCAATGGCGCGCCGCGGGGAGGGAGGAAGCTGTGGGGGCCGCATCCGAAACCGCCGACCCCCGGGAGAACAACCGGGCTCTCCGAACCCTAAAGTATGCGTACCGTTAAGAGGTTGGAATTCCTACCTTTCGCTTAGTCGGAACCCCTGCGCTAAATGCTAAGGCATTTCGTCGAGAATCAGTCTGACGACAGCCGCAATTTCGGCATCACTTTTTCTCATTTGTATTAGTATAATACAATGATGTCTCGTTAATATGGACACCTCCGTTCCCCCCAAAAATCATCCATGATGTTACTGGTCCATATTAACGAGACAAAAATGCATGGATTTTACCAGTTTGTCCTCGAACATGGTGTCCATATAGCGAGGTATCCATATTAACGGGGTCCGTATTAACGAGACATCACACTTCCCTGACATGGGAGTAAAAATCGAGTTATATTTTTGTTCTGGTAAAAGGCGGAGAAAACGGTTTCATTAGAAATCCTTTCAATCTTCAATTGGTATAATGGGCGAAAGCTCGCACTTGTGCCGTCACGTAATTAATTCACATCACAACGTAAGTTGTATCGCACTCTGTGTTTCTTCCGTAGACTGAGCCGTGTTTCTGGCGAGGCTTCATATTGTGTTTTCTATTCTTTTTTTTGTTTTTAGCTCTGCCAGCTTTTTTTCGTACTCGACTTTAACAATAAATTCCGAGGACACCTAAGCACTTCTTATGAGTTGTGAATGCGAAAGCATGAATGTCGTTCTTCCGCTTCCTTAGTTCGTCTGCGGTGTACTGGCGTGGACGGCCACGTTTCGCTACTGCCGAGGTAGCGGCCGACGGCCGAGCGCGCGCTCTCGTGAAGTGGCCGCGCCGCGCTCAGCTCGGCCGTGCAACCACTCCGGAGTTTGCCCGAGCGGGCTGTGCGGCCAGGCCCGCACCTCACCGGCGGCCGGAGCCGCTGCGTGCGCTGCGCCACCATGGGGAGGGCTTCTCTGGTGGCGTTCCTTGGAACTACGCCGCGCGAGAGCCAATGGGAGCCTCGTTCCTTGACGCGCGCCAGCCAGTGGGAGCCTATCCATCAGATCGCGGCTTCACTTCGCTCCATTGGGGCAGGGGAGTTTAGGTGCCGTTTGGCGCGTCTTCAAAGCTGATGACCTCGGTTCGCTCCATGGGACAGTTAATGCTTTCGCATTAAAATGCGATAGACCATGATGTGCGTAACCTGAAGTTCGGGTAGAAATTTTCAAACGCGTATTCGGGAACGCTTGTGGAGTAAGGACGTCACTCTGTCTGGAATTATGGGGGGAGACAAAGGAAAAGGGGTTGGTTGCATAGCTCAAATAAGCACACCTCAGTGGTTCGTGCGTTAGCCTTTAGCCGCGCCTCTTTAAGATTTGCTTACGCTTTTCGGGTAAGCAAATCTGGGAGCCGGCTAAGGGCTAGTACGTGAATCATCGAGGCGTGTTTACCGAAAAATCCCCCCCCCCCAGTAATCAGGCGATGTGATGTCTATGAAATCTCTCCAACCAGAGTGCCCGGGTTGACCCCCACAAGCTTTACCCAATACGCTTCCCTGTTCCAAGGTCCCGCAGATCCGGAATTTGGTGGAAATGTTGAGGGATTCCTCACCGAACATGAAATCCTAAATGTAGAGCTTAGTTAAATTCCGGATTTGTGAAAGATTGCGGATTTCGAATTCCCGATAAACCCCGTCTTTTCATTCGCGGTGTTGGTCGGCCGCAGCGGTGGTACCAGCCGACAACGCTGTTCCGTTTGTTTAAAAGGGCGCGCCTCCGTGATCGCTGTGCTCGTCTGCCGGGCGGCCGAGCGTGCCGGCGTCAGCCGACGTGCCCTCGGGGGATGGCCCGGGGCGCCGAGCATGGCTGCGGCTAATTGAGACGAACGGGGTCGCCCGCTGCCGGCGACGGGCGCTTAGCGGGACGCCGCCGGGCACCGAGTGCCGCGCCGCGGACGCTGGCCGCCTTCTTTCGCCCTCCGGGGCCCGATCTCGCGGGTTATTTTCGGTGGTAACGAACGTACGAACGCTCTTCTTTTTTGCTTTCTCTCGCTTTCGAAAATGCCTTCCCCGCGCTCCTACCTACAAACAACGCAATCGGCACAGCCGCGTTCTCGCGCCCGTGCCTTTGCACTAGCTTCGTCTCGCATTAATACGGAATGAGCGAAAGGGCAACGAGCGTGAACTGGCAGCTTTGACAGTGCACACGCACTGACAAATAGTACTGTGACACTGAAAGTGCCATAGTAGGAGTGGTTACAACGTACATTTAACGAAACCCTAGTCAAACCAAACAACAATCTATAAAAAAATGCAAGTTTTTCCAACTCTCAAAAAATAAGAGCGCCGGGGAACGTGACAAGAAAGGCGAGACAAACAAAACACACCAGGCGCAGAATATTCTATTCCAACTCTGCCGAAACTTAACGCGGTCTCGCGATCCTGTGCCGTGTCGTATGTTTCGCACTGCACAGATCGCATTTCCCAAAGCTGTCGATCCGTTTCGATCTGGACGAGCGTCGTACTGCGCCTTAAAGGCCTCAACTTCTATCGTTCCCTCCCCTGCTTGTACGAGTATTTTTCCTCGGAGGACGACTTTTACGCGCGGGCATTTCTCCTCGGGACGGAACTTGACTGGCTAAATGTTTCGGCGGAGACACTATTCGCAGCTCCGACGCCTTATAGATGGCGGGGCGGGAGTTCCAAGATGGCGGAAAAGACGTGGATATATTTTGAGCGCGACTGCTCCCTGACGCTGGTCAGTGTGCTTAAATTAATCTGTTTGGCTAAAAATGCGAAACGGTCAGGGCAGGTAACAGAGATGTTGACGCACATTAAGAGAACCAGCGCGTTGTTTTTTTTTAGAAGTCGCGGAAACATCGCAGAACTTGTGCCGTTATTTGGAAAGCGAACGTGTTTCGGGCGACAGTCCCACCATTGTGTGCTGTAAACAAAACATTTTTGTGGGTGGTGAAAATGCTGTGGTGTTTGCGCTGGCCTGGCCACCAGTGCTCCGAAACCTGAGCCGGGCATGGTGACCGTCGAGCTTCAGTGAGCAGTGTTCCCAGTATTGATGTCTCTCCGGAACGAAGACATCACTACTGCGCATGCGCGGCGCTAGCCTTGCCTGCAGAGTCCCGGATCTCGTAGCGGGTTGCCTAGAACGTTGCGGGACTGCGGAAACGATCTACGAAAACTCCCTAATAACGCCATCGACATGTTTGGGTTTTCTGCTTTTTTTTTATTGCTCTGTCAAAAGAAATATTCTAATAAACAATGTACTACACCCGTGTGCCGTGTTATTCGCATCGTCGAGACCGGCCTCGCCCAACTTTCCGTTCTAAGCACACCTCACCATCTGCACACAGACGCGCTTAAAAATGCTGCGAGCATTTCTTTATTTGCCTTTGTAATTAACTGAGAGCAGGTGCGCGTAGTCTTTTGGAATTGATTGGAGCAAACTGTCATGCTTCTTGTCCCGGCCTTTCAACGCACAAAATGCGAATCGCTCGCGAGCATTTCTCTCCTATACTTTCCGGGAAGAATAAAATTTTCGTAGATCGTATACGCGAGAGCTTTGCACTACTAGCGGAAGCTTTTGCCGTCACGTTGAGCACAGATTGTGCTGGCGATCGCAGGACTCGAAATCCGCAGCGTATGCGATCTACAAAAAGTTTATAATGAAATGAGTCATCCTTGTCCCTTTGTGCAATGCTGTTGCGAAGCGGACCGCAACCGGTCCTTCCTATTTTAGCGCACTCGCTTCTACAGCGAAACGGTTTATGGCTAGGGTTCCGTGGATTTTTCGTGTGCGTGACCCAAAACTTTACGCTTGCACCGCCGCACGCGCACGCCTTCCCCGTCTAAAAGATTCGAAGTAAAGAACGAAAATAAAGCGTTGACGAACGCGGGTGCTAGATGCCGTTTGTTTTAGGCTTTTGAAGAGTGTCCGCTCATTCACACTGGAAGCGGATCCGCGTTCGCAAAGCGGTTGTGAACGCGGTTGTATAAAGACGCAGTACAATTGTACGCGCACTTGATGTCATCGAGTGCGCGTGCAATTGTACTGGATTTCTATACAACCGCGTTCGCAACCGCTTTGCGAACGCGGATCCGCTTCCAGTGTGAATGAGCGGTCACTGCCGCAGACGCCGGCACGTGCGGAACACCATTCCCTGCATTCTCCCTGTTGCTTGGGTAATTTAGCAATAGGTCTAATTTAGCAATAGGTCTGTGTAATGCCCGTAAGGGCCTTTCAAGGTGTAATAAATGATGATCAAATGATTCAGTAGATTATTTATCAGTAGGCACCATTTTCAAGATCAGTAGACACTCAGGTAGATATAAGTTTCTCAAAGATTTGCCGCTGTGCGACCCGCATCGGCCATGTCTACGCTCGCACCGCCCTCTCTTTGTCGTCGTTCCAAGCGCTCGCGTGCCTAGTTTCCTTCCGCTCTCCGCGGGGTGGCGGTCCCGTCTCGCGCGTGTCTAGTTTTCCTCCGGCTCCTCGGGGCGGGTCTGTGTCGTCTGCAAAACAGCTTCGCTGTTCATCCACTTTCACGGAGTGGAATGGCTCATGATTTTTTCCGTGAAGCTCACATGGTCGCCCGAATCCGGCGACCAGAAGTGCAGCACCAAGGCCGGCAGTCCTTGCCATCTCCTCTGCCTGGTTCTTCGTTCGTCCGCTAGAGGGCGAGCGGCGGAGCTGGAGTTGTAGTCAGCGACAAGGAGAGGACGGCGTCTCTTGCGAGCGCCTCCAGAAGTGCTCGTTGCCTTCGGCCGTGCTTCGGCTGCCCGTGCACGCTCGACGCTCACGAAACGCCCTTATCGGACGACTGAAACTCTTCCTGCAGTTCTGTCAGTGCATGGCCTCCTCTATACTCACAAAGCCTGGCAGTTCGACGACGGAGCCATGGACTGCCCGGTCGCAGATTTGGAGTGCGAGGATCTGGAGAGGCATCAAAGAGCCATTTCTCGGGGAACCTGGACAACAGCGCGCTGCTTTTGCAGCGGCGAGGACTTGAAACACACGTGTTCGCTCGGGAGAAGTGTGTTTCAGCGTCTCCGCCGCAGCGGGGCGACAGTCACGTGGCTCTCCTCTCGTCCGTTGTCTGCCGCTCCACCTTTTCCATTTCGGCAGCCGCCTCTTGTGGCGATCTGCCAGGCTTTGTCAGTATAGAGGAGGCTATGGTCAGTGACGCCCATTGGGGCTGACTGACATCCTGCTGTAAAATCATACATACGTCTAGACTGACATATGTACACGTTACCCCAAGTAACAAAATACCGTTACTCGTTACTCGCTCAAAAAGGAACTAAATACGTTGCTCGTTATTGATTCTCTAAAGGAACGCGTTACTTGTCCTCAAGAGTAGCGAGTTACTTTTGTTGTTACTTTGATGACCAAATTTGTTTCATGGTTTTTTTGTTTTCTTTTCGGTAGTCGTTGCAGTCAAGCGATAACTCATTTCGAGTTTTCATCGGTTGCGCTCCGCTCCTTGATAATAGAAGTTTTAGTCGATCGTTCCGATACCTCCGATACCCCGATACCCCGATAGCGATACTATATATGTAAGCGCAAAGGAAGAGCAGAGTATCGGGTATCGTTATCGGAGTCATCGGAACGATCTACTAAAACTCTAATACTGTCCGGCGACGCTGAAGAGTAGTTCTACTGACGCGCTCGAAGGAACGGCAGTGTTCTGCTTCGGGAAGAGCTGGCGAATCTGGGATTTCCCCTATCCTTCGTTTTCTCTGCTTCTAAAGTTGCAAGTTGACACGGGTTCTGTGCCTTTCCGTGCTAGCAACCTCCGAGTTTACATTCGGTCTGTACACGATCCTAGAAGGTTCAACCACGAACCTTATTGTGTTCGCTGGGTGAAGGACATTCCCAGCTGTAGAGATCGACTGACGTGTTCGGCGATAAACGTTGCTATTCTGTCATACTGTTCGGTAGTTGTTTTTCGTGGGGCTGTCCATCTTTCTTTGTCCCAATAGACGCATACTCAGGTTAGGATTGAAGGGAGACTGTTTAAACGGTGTTGTACACGTTACTCCTCAAAAGTAACGAGATACCGTTACTCGTTACTTGGCCTTCAAATTAACGAGGTACGTTACTCGTTGCTTTTTTAATAAGTTACTCGTCTCCGAACAAGGTGACTATGTAGAAGTAACTCGTTACTAGTAACGCGTTACGTACATGTCTGCATTTAGATAGCGGAGATATTACTAGCGAAAAGCTGAGTATGCCTACGACAGGATCGAGTAGGAGCGGATGAATGGCGTCTGTTCTAGGTACTGCATCTCCCGGATAGCTCCACTGTGGATGACAAGCACGTCCGCTTCCGTGGTCACGTTGGATGCATCCGCCGCATCCAGCATCCACACTCCCGTTACCGGCGTCGCCGTATCTCCCGCGAAGGCGTCCAAGATGACACGCGCCTCGTCGGAACGGGGCTCGTCAACCTCCCGAGCAGAGGGGTGCTACTGATCAATTTGCCCCGGAGCAGGCGACTCACTCTGCGAGGCGTCGACGCACGTGACTGCTTCCTGGAGCACAAAGGGCCCGCGGGGACGACGGGGCCCCTTTCCACCGGAGGCGCGCACGTCAAATTACCGCGGCTTTGACGGATTGGGTTGATTCGAGCCGGGCGTCGGGAGGCACGCGAATAATCCCTTCTCCGGCGGCGGCGCGTCCTGACGGGGAAGCGAATTGCTTCTGACGCCCGCGCGCGGGATCCGAGAACCTCGCGGAGTCGGGGCGGGATTTCGCTGGGTCGGTCGACGTGCTCGGGTGTTCGGCTGCCGAGGACGTCGCGGCTCGAGAAGCCGACTCGAACAATGACCCCTAGCAGATAAGACCTGCGCATCGAGTCGCCGGTACCCAAGCGGAGAACATGCCGAAGCTCGAAGGGAGACGAAGCAGCAGTCGCGTCCCGCCTTGCCGCCTTCCAGCGTCGCTCTCGTTGCGAGGCTCTGCGAGACGCACTGGTGACAATGATGCGTGCATCCTCTACTGACCACGTTTGTCTTCTAGGTGGTATTGACCCGAGGCGCCCACCTGTTTTGAGGGGAACCCACGCAGGGCGAGACAAACCGCTCTTGTTGACAGAAGCCCCGCGGGGAGGGCTTCTCCCTGTGCAGGCGTGTCGGGCGGGGAAGCGGCTGAGCGAGCGCGACTCCCTACATGCCGGCCGATTCTCTCGGTTGCACACGCCCCCCAACCAAGGAAAGGATAGTTCCGACGCGGCTGGAACGCGATTGTTGTTTGTTCTCAACACCTGTTGTTTTACGGAAACCAAAACACGCAAAAAATTCTTCCTGAAAAAAATAGAAAAAAATAAAAGCATAATTTAGAATTAAAACGGGAAGGGGGGAGGGGGGGGGGGCGATCCCTTTTTATGTGGTTTTGTCTGTAACTTCACAAGTACTTCAACAAGTTCGTCGAGAGGGAGCGAGAGAGCGAACATAGAAAGAGTGCGTTCTTTTTCTTTCTTTTTTTCCTCGATTTTACGTTTATTGCCAGCTAGAAGGCGCAGCTGGGCTACGGAACGGTGAGAAAAGGCGCGCGAGACAGAATGGATATTACAGTATGAGCGCATCGGTCAAGCATGGGCAGGTGACGAGAGTACAAACCCTCGCACGCTGTTCGATTCACAGCCAGGCGTCGAGCCAAAGCTGCCTAAGCCACTTGGACGTTTTGTTGCCACCGACTAGCATGGATCGATTCAACGAGAGAGCATTTGCAGAGTCATTCGACGGGCCGCTCCCTGAATCCCTGAAAGTCACTGAATCCTAAAGTCACCGACCGCTTTCCTAAGCTTCCCAAGGCCAACTTTTTTTTAAATAAAATCATTGATATACACCAGCCAAAAGTTTAGTTTTTGGTGACGTAGCAAAAATTGCGTCAACAAAATAAATTTGGGCAACGTTCCGGCAAGCAACGTCATATCTCAGCAGACTCCCCCCCGCCGCAGACCTGAGCCATCAATCGGCCCCTGGGTCCACAAAACCAGAACGGGCGCTGCGCTCACTGAAGATACGCTAACCAAGTGGCAAGCCTGCACGTCCCCGAAGAAAAGGCGCCAGCAACTAAAAGAAGACCGGCCGCCATCCAACAACAACGAAGGGGACCACGACGACGGAGAAACCACCACCGTAACACCTGTGGGAATCCCGTGCAGCACATGCGACACGGGATGAAAACCCACAATCCACCATTTATTATGGGACTGTTCCGGTTTGGAACAAGTGAGAAGACAGCACAGGGGGCCCAACATCACCACCTCGGAGAAGTGGACCACCCCAGAAACGGACGCTCGCCAAACGCTACTCTCCCTGTGGGAGTTTGCCAAGAAAGCCGGCATCACTAGTAGAACGTAACAAATCCCTTCTAACCCTTCACCCCTTATCCGAATTAGGCATTCGTGCCATCCTTTTGCATCAATAAAGTTGAGCAGCAGCAATGCCGCCAAGCACCGATGCCGCATGTTGTGGCGGTTGCGATGATGTGCGCGTGCAGCGTCGCTGAAAAGACCGTGTCACGGCGTGCAGGAATACAAGATTGTCGTATTTTTCTCTAAAGCTACGGTCACACTGCTCATCCAAAAGACACGGTGTTCGTTGTAGACGACAAAATTATCTGCGGCCTCAATCTTGTTCGAAGCAATCTTCACATATGCTTCCAACATGCCTGCAGACAGTTTTGCATGACCAATGGGACCGTGACATACGGACAGTGTCTGCGCAGACAGTCTCGTGTGTGACGTATGAGGCGAAAACGCGCGCCTGAACGCGGAGCACGCGCCTCCCGCGCGAGTGACCCCTAACGATATTATTGATGGCTTTGCTGACCTTGAGTTTGCCTTCGATACCGAAAAGTGAAAACGGGCCCCGGAGCGTGCCTCGCATAGGGAAGCAGGAACGGGACGACGTTTCCACAAATCTGTTGGCTGTGCATGTGCGATGAGTTCCAATTTGCCGCTTGACAGCGCGCAACGCAGAACAGGCCATCGATCAAAGTAGAATCGGGGCTTGACCGTCCTGGTCTCGGCGCTGACATCAGTTCAAGAGCGCAGCGACGACGGAGGAGGCAGTCCGTGCGGGCTCCGTTTCCCAATCGCCTAATTGAAAGCTGCGTCCGAGCTTTGCTCTGACGTCGGCCTATCGAATGCTCTGCGCGAATGCTCGTGCCCTTGACGGAAGGAAAATCCTCGGGCGGGATCCAATTATACCGAGTGGGCCACACCGCCGACCGCCGTCGATCCCTAAGCGTGTTGTAATCTATCCGGAGATTACAGCCACGGGCATCGAAGATGGGAATAATAATCATGTTTATTTTTCCATCGAACAAATGGGAAAAAAAGCTGCGTCGTGCAGCTTTCCGAGCCTTGAACAAACAGCAGTGACACAAGAAAATATAAACGAGACAATAGTATTTAAGAAAAAAGAAAATGTAATCAGGCAGCAATATTCACGTTTTTCGAAGAGGCCGTAGCGTAAATAATTTATTCTATTCCATCTGCATATTTATTTTTTTCAGAAATAAATTTAGAGGAAAATTTTACAAGTTATAAAACAAGAGGTTGGTGTTCATCATCCACATAAAGTAATGCCTCGAAGAAATGTAACGCAAAAGTGTAACATGCTAAATTTAGAGGGGCTTACCGCTATGGCATCCGTTGGGTCAGAGCGTTGGAAGGTGTTTTGATGTTTGGTGGCGGTTTTGTGTCCGAGCGGTTGATTCGTGTGAAAGCAGCTTGCAGAATTCCGTTCATTGACTCTCTGTAGCTGACGTCATGAGAGCTCTGCGTGATGTGTCACGTGAGCGTTGACTGCCTCGTTGTCTCGTGCAGTGTACGCACGAAAGAAGCATTCCTGCGTGTTCTTTGTGCTATTAGCTGCATATTTCCGCCAACAGTCATCATGGACACCAAAATCGGCACGTGTTCATATATATGCCGTTTTGGGGAGGCGGTGAAAGATGCACGCGCCTCAACTTTTTCTTAAAGTGTCGTATTTAGTGGTTTCCGATAATGCTGGACTAGTTCCTAGTTGAAATTATACCGTTATTTCCACTACTTAAAGCGTAATTAATCGAGACTAATGCAACGCCCAATTTTCTCGAAGATCCTGTCCTGTCCGTCCGCTGGAAATGACCAACATACAGCGTCATACTTTTTTTCTTTTTCGCGATGCCTTTTGCTGTAAATTTTGGACTTGCATTTTGTGTCAATCGATCATAGCTGGCTCATTACCTGTCTGACCGTTCAATGAGGGACAATAGAATGATTCATTCCTTTCCCGGTCACATCAAAACGTATGAAACAAACTCTTTCGACGTGTTGCGTCAACAAGACACTCTATAACCGGCGTGCTCCGCTCCCCTCACTTGGGCCCGAGTCAACAATGTCTTTGTTGGGTTAATGGAAAGGTATCCCCGACTCTGGACCTCGGAGCTCGCGTGTGTCGTTGAATAGCCGCACGACCAGCTGCGTGCTCTATTCACGGACAGATACCGCGCAGCCGGCCCCCACACGATCGGGCGGCATCTGCGCACCCGAGTCTGCGTCGTGCCTGCTCCGAACACGCGAAGGACGCTGGCCGGGCTCCCTGTCTGCGCAACTTGGCAAACTGCACGGGCTACGCTCTCGGCGCGAGCCAATCAGAGCGTGGGAGCGCGGACTCAACGCAAGTACGTGCGTCGCCCTTTAGCGTGTTTGCCGCTTGGGGCGGCTCAGGGATCCACCGTCGATGACGTCATGCACAGGCCTTGTCTTCTCGTTGGGCGTCGTATCCATCGGAGCTGGCATTCTTTCTGCGGAAAGCTGTCAGGTGCTTCGTTCTGTAGCTAGGATAGGCTGAAAGGTGTTCGCCCTTTGCCGAGTTCTGCCGACGCTTACTATGTATACTTACTCTAGCCGGCGCTGTTTATTGAGCGACGCCGTTGATCGATGGTGCGCCTCTCTCTCTCTCTCTATCGTCTGACCCAATCTGTCGGCCGGGGACGGTATGGTATCCGATTGGAGGCTTCGTGTTTCGGGGGGCCCGACGGCTGACCTTGCCCCACGTGATGTCGGGTCATCCAACGGTGCGCCCTCTGTAAATAGCTTGCTTCATGTTTTGATTTCACGAGCGACGTTTCTGAACTTGGCAAGCGTGCCTTTGTTGCGCGCTCGAGAAAAGTCGATCTCCAGAAGCTTTCGATTTCTTGTTCATAAAATAAACGACATCGATACATGCGTGAAGAAGCCATTGAACCTTCGTTTTTGGGAACCTCGATTCGGGTAATTTGCCACTTTATTTTTTTTCTTTCTTTGAATCTTCGTGTGTTTTGTTCAGAGTCGTTTCTTGATCCGCTACAAGTAACGAAATTACGTGTCATCCGTCACATTTATCTATCATTCTTTTAACGTATTAACTACATGTTTTCTAAAAAAATCGATCTGTGTTAATTTTTTTGTTTTGTTTTCTCCTTCTGAAATAGTAATGCAACGAAATACAATAGGTCAACTACGTAAATAGATAATGCCATTACGCTAGAATCTAGAATATTGACATTACTTATTTATGTAATTGATGCATTGTAATTCGTTACATAGTATTTCAGAGAGAGAAATCGGAAAATTTATTTGCAAATTGAAAAACAAAACAAAACAAAAGATTCAAGAACACTTTTGCTGAATAGAAACGAAAACGTGTTGCCAATGCACGCGGTCTCACGTGCATTGACAAACCAGAAAAGAGGCCTAACAATCTCACGATGCTTGAAACCTTTTTTACGCCGCTCTGCACTTCAAATGTTTTTTTTTTTTTTTTAGAGGCGAAAGTTTTAACTGTTTTATTACGCTAAAAGCCGTCGGCGTTGTCCCCGAAACATGGTCATAAAACCTCGTCATCAAGCACGCGCCTCAGAAATGAAACAGAAAGAAAAGCACCGCAACGCAGATGCTTTGTCACGGAAGCCGTCGTGAGTCCGGCGGGTTCGCCGCGCCTGCGCAGTGGGGGAGCCTGCATGTCGCCGCCAAAGAAAGACGTGGGCGAAAGAAAGACGTGGCGCGCTGCTTTTAGGAATGCGCTGCCTGTAGGAATGCTTTCACATTCCTACGCATGAGCAGTCTTAAAGGGATGCTAAACCAAACATTTCAGTGTCTCTAATAAGTGGCGCACTATCTTTCCATGAGTCAGCAGCCGCCGGTGTGCGCGAGCACACGCAACGAAATTGGCGTCATCATATATCCCCCATTCGCGCTTAATCAGCTTGAATTTCGCTAGAGCCTTAACATCATGCAGAACTAGTAAGCATGGGCAACGACTACCATGGATGGCGAGATTACCAGAAGGGCTTGCTTTCGTGACTGCCGCATGTTCGCGTGCACGGTCATTCAAACACGTAGTCCCGTCTGACCAATGTACACGGAACCGCAAGTTAGCGGTATCTCGTACACCACTCCCAGGGCACACTCAGCATGTTTGGCCCGAGGTTTTATGCTGCACTGCTCTTTAATTGGCTGGGGACTAGATCGACTCTGCGGTTTCCCCATAGGCTGCTGAGCCCCCGTTAAAAATGGTACGTCGTTGCGGAAAAAGTGTGCCGAGATGTTCGTGAGGCATTTAAGAGAGTTCCACGTGGTGCTGTGATGTCACCTGAGGCCCTGGTGCTTCGTGGCGTCATGTCACCTGACGTAATGACGTGACGTCATCGAGGCTCCATGCCACGGACACAGAAGCCCCGAAGTTTGGCTTTTGTCGGCCATGAACGAGGTTCTGAATGGACACCTCGGAGGAGCACGTAATATTTGCCCCAGCTTGCAAAGTTCACTTCGCTAGTTGGTGCAAAAAAAAAAAAAAAGACATTAGAGAGTTTAAGGGAACCGTTCTTGCACGTCCGATACGCTACGATGATGGGCCCCCGGTACGAACTGAGCATGTGTTACCCCAGAAGACTCGCACATGCGCAGCTCGCACCGAAGTGCCATTCGTACCGTATCGGTGGTGCAGAAAGGGTTCCTATAAAACTCTGTTAAACGACACAGTTAAATACCGTTCGACCGGCGTTGTTTCAGTTGAGCCTATCTCGGTACATTTGTCGGCCAAGGCCCGTGTGCATCCGACGACATAGCGGCTTTAAAAGAAGCAACACCAAAGAGCGAGTCCGCGCCAGTCCCTTCTAACGTGGCGTGCGCGGTTCGCTTCGGGGTCCGCTGTCATGCCACGCTGTCGTCGAGAGACGTCGTGCTCTCGCCCGCGGCCCAATCGATTCTCCTCGGCACGGGGTTCTCCTTTCAAGTTTGGAGAGGTATCACCGAACGCATTTTGGGTCGTTCGCTTTATTTATTTATTAGCTTGTAAACACCCGTGAATAGACTTCCCCTCTGAATACCCCACTAACCAACTTTGGCGGCCGGCATGGGTTTCGTCATCGCTTCGTGGCGGCTGGTTGGACCCGATGTCATGCAGCCTCCGACGCAGGGATGGGAAGACTAGGAAATTATTTTGGAAGACGACGGACGCGTTTGTCCCGGCCTACGTCGCAGAGATGAACGGAGTGCCCCTGGATTCCCCATCCCCGTCACAAAATGTCACAGCGGTGGATTGCTGCGCCAGGGTGCTTTCGCTCCCACTCTTTGATGCATTCCACCCAAGATGGGGAATTCCCATTGAAGTTGCTCGAAAACCTCGTTTGTTTTTCTCGATACAGAAACTAATAATTCAGTTCCCGCGCACTGCGGGGTCGTTATGGTGAGCCAATGCAAATGTTGAAAACTAGATTATCGATTCGAATGGCCTCCTATCATATTGATCTTCGCGTCAGACTCTCGACCGTATACTCGGATTTAACAACATTTCTCGTTTTTCGATTCGACCAACGTTTTTTGGACTGGTTAGTCGGCTTCCTTGAGTGCGCTTTTCTCTGGGATTCTATTCGCCGCCGACCATAAAGGTTTTTGAGCCGACTGCACCTTTATGGTCGTGTGAATTGGCTATAAATGAGCTCTTTGGACGTACAGGTCGTTTACTATAGGAGAAAGCAGGGAGCGCTCTCTGCAAGTTGCAGCCCGCTAGAGTATCTCTGCAGGCAGCGCTAGGGGCGCGCCTGCGCGGTACTGGCGTCTTGCGCGCAGGTCGTAAGGAGAAATGTGGTCTATGAAGGCTCCATAGTACTTACGGTAATTCCGTTGTTGTTCGAGGATTCGAGTCCAGGACGGGAGTGTACAGTAAACAGATCTAGAGAGCAGGACACAATCTGTGGAGCGTGTAGAGAAAGGCGGATGAGACGGCTCAGCACTGCAGTTGTCGAATGGCAAACTTAGACGGGGAGAGCCAAGCAGATGTTACCTGACCGGTGGCACGCAAATCGAGGGAATAAAAACAATTTTTTTTGTTTTTGATTTAAGAGCATT
>JAZHYW010060712.1:0-16551 GCA_037355805.1 Ixodes ricinus | reverse complement strand
ACGATCTTGCATGTTTCAAAACATTTTATATGTCCCCACGTTTCGAAACAAAAACGACAAGACCCACCGCGAGCATGTTTCACATCAATCACTCTTACGCCGCATTTCGTCCCCGATGATCGACGACCGTATTTTCTTTCTTCGGCTGTTCTTCCTTAAAATCGCATTTACGTCTATCGCAAAGGAACCGATGTGGTCTCACCATTTCGAGTAACAGCTCAGCGGTAAATCCAAATCTCTGTATGCCCGTTGTTCAAAAGCCGTAAACATCACATAATGCGCCCGTCGTCTCGCTGGCCTCTCCTGCTTCCCGAAAAGAGCTTTGTTGGCTTCGTCGTTAGGTCGTTAGGGCACAGTGCGGTCAATTCTCCCTCCCGCGGCCATGCCGCATGGTCACCCAACTTTTGAGAATCCGCCAGATTCAGCGGAAAGTTTCCTATTTTGTGATTGGCGGTCCCTCGATGGGGCGGGAGCGCCGGCGTTCCCGGTCTCCCGCCGGTGTCGGGGACGTTGGACATTCTCGTTCGGCTCATTTCGGGTCCGGCGGCCCGATTTCGGTCGGAAACCGGTCCCAACACCTCTCCCCGGCGGAAAGGACGGCCGGCACTTTCGTCGGGCCGGGGAAAAAAACGGCTGTGCGAATGAGGCCTTAAGATCTGGTGGCACGAGAACTCCACTGTCGTGCCGCTCTTCAAAAGTGGCTGGCAGGAAGATACTGCGACGCTCTTGTTGCTGGGATTACCTCCGCCCTTGGCTCTGGCCAGACCACGGGAAAAGGTTGAGTCAGCGCACTTTTGGCCACAAGGTGGCACCCATGCAGCTGGAAATAAAGCAAATCAGACTCGATTTCTCGGCAGAGATGGACAGCAATAGCTCGCATATTCTTTCGTGATCTGTCCATGAATCCATTTATTTTTATACTTTGTACTTGTACTTATAGAAATACTGCTCCTCCACGGCCTCAGACATCAGTAGCGCTCGATGACAAGGTCATGTGAACCTCGAAATGCCCGGTACCTAAATACTGAAATATCTTAAACGTCTTCGTTTAATTCTCTTTCACCCCAACCGGAAAGATGTCTGTCCAATATTCACATTCATATGTAATTACCATAAAACAAAATCTAGTACCGCAACACGCCCTAGCGCGAACTCCAAGCGGGGAGATGCACTCCGCAATGTAATCATATTTTTGCGGCAAACAGAGCTTTTTACTCCCAGGCAAAAGTATAGCAAGATCAACATGAGCATCTGAGGACACCGTGGTGTCAGTTTTTGAGTTGTTTGAGGGTGATTCAAAGTCAGTTAATACAATGATGGTCCGGGTCATAATTTCGATAGTTTTCTAAAAATGGATGTAAAAACCATGTTCTTGGAGGAAAGTTCAGCTATCTATGAACGCCGTAACAATTTTTTTCGCTGAGATATAACATAGAAAGCAGCTCGAGGCGCGGAAATTGAGAAGATTTCACGATGCAACTTTGCACAGTCGTCAATTTCTCATCGAAGCTTTCACGTCACTATAACGTTTTTAGTACATTTCACAAAATATATGAAACGCATTTATAAAAAAAAGAAATATCGATAAAATATTTTTATGCAAACAAAAAAATCAAACATGGCATAGAAGACGCGCTTTAGAGACATATGCACAATCTTTTTGAAAATAAAGCTATATTTTATAATACTTCACAAAACATATCAAAATGTGCGTCTTTAAATTATCTTTACGAATATATAAAGATAATATGCCCATCCTTGTTTTCTTTTTATTAATGCGGACATGCAGTTGATTTCTCAAAATGTGGCAAGATTAAGCGACAATATTTAAAAAAAATATCTTTTAATTTTTTAAACTCCCTTGGCGCTTTACAGTACCTTGAACTAACCTGTGATGGCATTAATTGAGTAACATATGACCCCGAACGGGAAAAGCTATGACAAACCTTCACTCGGTGCGAACCGACGTCTTTCATTATAGCGGCTTTGCCGCATTACGTCGCCTTCATGGGGGAAAGCTTCGAAAGCTCGGAAACCGGGGCTCTATCGTAGAGGTGAAAGTCCTGTTGCTCTGAGCATTGCTTTACCGTTGTGATCATACTCCCCTCCCTCTTTCCCACCCCTTGTATCACGAACAAGAAACGTCTGCGAGCATCACCGCTGGCGGCAGTTACGAATACATAAGCACGTCACATTACCTGCAACCCAAGCTAAATACGAGACGAGTCAGTTACGGGAAAATTAAGGTAGAGTAGTTTAAGGTGAAAGTATGCAGGTCAGTTGTGATTTATAATGCAATTAAATGCAAATGTGCAAGCTGAGCCTCGACAATAATGACGAAGTTATTTCATGGAGAAGGGGAACAAGTGGGGACAAAGGACAAACACACATCTGCAAAAACAGCTAGGTGACTGGTGCGCGACCAAAGATATCCGCCTGGTCCGGTATCGAACCAGGAACCTCTCCATTTCCAGTGCAGCGCTCTACCAACTGAGCTGACCAGGAGTTAGACGTCAGTAGAGCAAACGCGTTTTATCAGCGGCCACCAATCTAACATCAACAAGGGTGAACGGCTTGCATTTTTAAGTTAAATCGAGATATTCCGACAGAATAGCGGCGAAATCGGCAGTGCGTGATGACAATCCAGAACTCCCGACCGGAATATGCTTGACACGTCTCACAATGTCAACTAAATAAAGCTCGAGTGCATAGCTTAACACGATGGACGATGCAGTTAATGGTGCACCTTCCAGTAACCCCAAGGGTTTTCCACTGAAAGTCAGCACTTCAACCTTTTTGGGCACGATTTTTACCTCACATTTGCATTTGTGTAACGGTGTGTGAGAGAACACATTGGCCTCTGCACCGGTGTCAAATTTGAAGAGGATTTCTTGACCATGACTGTATACGCTTTCATACCATGGTGTTGATTTCGTTAATGAAAGAGACCCAATTGTTATGCCTTCCAAACAGATCGTTTCATTAGGGGCATTGTCTACGGTCGAGCAGGAAGTTCCTTCTACACTCTAAGAAAAGAAGGTGTAGTCGGGTGCATCAGGCTCACATGCAACCTTTTCTCTGAAAGATGCACCCTCCGTTACTCAGCCAGTGTATTTCTACACCAACAATGAGCACCCTCCTCCCCTTAAAAACCTCTAGGTGTATCAGTGCACCGCCACGCTAGCTACGCGCCCCGATCAGCTTGTACTTGGATTCCCCTTGGAGGTCACATCTGGGTTGGGCAGTTTCTTAGGAAATGGAACTGTCCTGTTCACTCGGTATTGACAATAGAGTAGACGCTATGCTTGTTTTAGGCCAATCGAGTCTTCGGGTAGGATCACGTGACTACAGTCTCCAAGCTAGAGATAAGGCTGAGCACGGCACCTGCCTGAAGGCCAAGGCCACGGATAGCATCCACTGCACTATTAACTTTGGGTCGAACTTTCAAGAGGATATAAGTGACAAAATCTCTCGTTGTGTTCATTGTTGAGATGCCCCTGAAGATAAGCCTTTGCGAGGGCACCTCTTTTGGCCTTGAAGGAGCTGGCTATTTTCCTACTCCTCTCTTTTTCTTTCTCTCCCTAAGCTGAAAGCATGGAAGAAGGTGCGCAGTCGCCGGACCAATGAACCGGAGGCTTTTTTATCCCTTGACTCCGCTGTCTGAGCGCGGGTAACGGCAGGAGCGTGATCATGTGGTAAAGGTTTCACGGATGACGTAGTAGCTCTTTCCGATCCCAGAATGTCTGCTTCCCGGCCTAGTTTCTTGTGTGCTGTGCTGCGACCAGCGGGGCTGCCGTAGATTTCGTCCGCGACAACGTATTCGAGTGTACCAAGGTTTCCAGTGTTTGAAAAGTCCTACGCGTATATCGGCAACAAGCGATTTCTTCAAAAAAGCCCAAGGAATTCATGTGATGCGTTTAGTGTTCGGTTCGGCAAATTACTGCTTCTGCCACATCGTGTTGAATCTTCACAGACCCCTTTCTTTTCGTTTTTGTGTTTGTGTGGTTGTTCTGCAGTGCCCGTGTCGACATATATCTCGGATTACATATTTCAAGTCCGGTATTTTCATCGTAAGTGCGCTGCAACCTACTCCTTTGCAACAATTGACCGTTCCGTTCCGGATTACCTCTAGAATTAGGCAGTGTCTATTTCCTAGCAGACGGGAGAATAATTTCCCCGAAATTTTATCGGCAGTCGCCTGCCATTAGCTGTCTACAATCATGTGACAACTGCAGGTAGAATACTGACTTTCTTATTCTCTCGGCGTTTTGTGAAAACACGTTTCATGGACACCTTTTCGTTGATACACGTTTTGTAGACACGTTTCGTCGACACTAACGTTTCATCGACACTCGTTACGCGAAATGCACGCTGTAGGGACATTTCGTCGCGCGTGTATCTCTGAGGCGCGTGCTCACCGACCCAGCCCACCCGTTCACGCCGCTTCGTGGCGACAGTCTGCGGCGGCTCATTACAAAAATGTTAACCCACCTGTCCCACCCGTACACGTCACTTCGCGGATACAGTCTGGGGCGACTCATTACAAGAAAAAAAAGAGAAGCTAATATAGGAAAGCTAATCTGAGCTGTCTATGAAACATCGCGTGTCGATGAAACGTCGTTCGATGAAGTGATTGTACCGCCAATGAGTGGCGACTGCCGGTGGAATTTCGGGGAAATAATTCTGCCGGCTGCTGGGAGAATAGACACTACCTAAGACTCACCCCGGTTCTTGTTTGCTTAGTAATCTTCTCAGTTGTGTAACAGCTTCTTTGTACCTCTTCACATATCACGGATTGCTTGCAAGTTTGTACTTGTTTACGGAATAGGCTGTCTAATAAACTTCTAGGAGATTTGAAAACAATCCCGTGTGTCCGTTTACCTGCCTTTTTGCAATCACCGGGGCGCATACATTTTTTAAGGGTTTCCTTGATGTCTTAAATAGGTTTATGACAGTTAGTTGATGAAGCGGGTGCATAAAGTAGAAAGAGGTGTAACAGATGTACATACAGTATTGAACGGGGTGCTCCTGTGTTCCCTTTGAGGGCAGTAGGTGTAGAAAGGGGAGTAATGGTACACTATTGAGCGGGGTGCATCTGTGTTCCCTTTGAGTGAGGCGGTTTATGAAGCGGTGCAATGGTACACCTTTGAATGGGGTGCATCTGTGTTCCCTTTCATTTCATTGGGTGTAGAAAGAGGTGTAGCCGTACACCATTGAATGGGGTGCACCTGTGTTCCCTTCGAGTGAGATTTGTGTAGAAAAAGGTGTACATGTGCACCACACCAACGGGTGTAACCATACTCCCATATTTTGGGTGTAGAAATATTCCCCCAAACGGTGTAGTACATGTGACAAGACTTCCCTATGTGTGTACCCCAGTACACTTTTTTTTAGAGTGTAGTGCAGAAACACGCCGATATCCATCGGCTCTTCTGCTCTGTTTGGCTGCATATTTTTGAAAAATGTCCAAATTTTCCACAGGAAAAACAATGCTTGCCATAAACTTGGCAGCTTCGCGGCTGATGGGAAGTGCCGCATCTTGAACATGAGCCCTGCTGTCGGTTGTTGACTTGCTCCTGTTGAGATGCTAGGTGTTGGTACCGTGGTTGAGCTTTGAGTTAGCAGGCTGATGATAGAGTCCATCAACTCTGACTTTGTCTTCGGTCTTTTGGATATCTTTTAGATGTTTTCTGAATATTCCCGTTGCTTTACGAGTTTAGATGATTTGGTGCAGAGTTAAGTTATGCTCACGGAGCAATCACGCAAAGCTGCGTCTCTTATTCCAATGATGGTACAATCGCCAACGAGACTGTTTTCTTGAGGACCACTCGCAACTTTCACGACGTATAGGGGTGCACTGGTGCGCATCAAAATGGCAGTCATCTGGATGATCTTCGTTGAACAGGATTAGGAGGCTGGGTCTACGACGCGTAAGTAAGTCTAGTTTTGCTATATACGAGCTCTATTAGAGCCTTACTTTATTTTTTCACGCCAGGAAGGTGTTGGCATGCACCTCTATTTTGAAACCGATCATCCAGGAGCTAGGACCGCGATTCCCACGCCGCGGTACTACCATCGCTGAAAGTTGCGAATAGTTGCACTTCTGAGCTTGGAGCTTCAGATCAGTTACGAACTCATCGATGGACTCTCCTGGATTTTGAATCATGGTGTTGCAAATAGCTGCCGCTTGAATGACGGATTTCTATGGAGTGTACATTCATTCAATTTGCGCACAATATAGTCGACTCTGTTTTCAGTTTGGGATGTTTGTGAATTTCTGCATGGTTCCGGAGGAAAGGTTTGTGCTATTCGTCTTGACTGAGGACAAAGGCTGTGCAGCAGAAGGGCCTTCCGAGTGGCGATTGGCTTCGACACGTACTCGCAGGCTGCCTCGAAGATGATGTATGAGGATTGCTATTCCTTCAATGCTCTCACTGGGTCGTCACCAGGTTGGAAAGGAGCGGGTTGTTGAAGGAAAGCGGATGTCATTGCGATAGTTCTGCTGTTGCTTGTTGTTTTGAGATTTAGAAAAATTTGCTCATTTCTGACACCATGTTATGTTGTGATCGGTCAAGTTAATGAAGCTCTAGAACAGCTGTTTGGTACTAAATAAACGAGAGCAGAACGGCTGCCATATCGGTTACCCGCCAGATCCAAAAACAAGATCTGCGCGCGCCCAGACGTCGTCGTCTCCTACGACATCATAAAAGGGGATATCTTAGCAACTCAGCAGCTGAGACTACATCCAATGCTAAAGAGCGAAAGCACGAGGTCCCAGCTTTAAAACGTAGTTCCGCAGAAGGAGTGTCCGCGCTCTAAAGGCACGTCTTGAAGCGTGGAATGTAGCCTAACTTGCGCTTGCAGTTTCGGCTGTACACTTGGATTAAAGGGAAGCTGAAGCGGTTTTGTATTTAAATAATAGCACTTAGATTATATTTGTTTTCCCTGCAGTATTACGAATATAGAATTTTTTTTTTATAAATTTAGTGCACGGAGGTTGCAAACAATAATTTTCAAAGCGCCTCCTTCCCGTAGCGTTACGTCATAAAGGAAGTTCTCGAACCTCCGCTTACGCCCATCATTAGCGCCTATCAAAGTTATGCACGTGCACTCTTGCTGTTTTCATAGATGTCACAAATATATGTCATGATGTGGTGTCAGTGCGCGGGAATATACCTGGCAAGCTTGCAACGGCACGCGCTGTCCACACGAGCGACACGAGCTTGGCGACCGGAACATCCGATTAAAACGTAACGAGTGATAAGAGGTATTTTACGTTTTCTAGCGTTTAGTTACATCTTCGGGTAAAGCGAACGTGATATTCGGATTCACGGGATGAAAATATTCTGGAATTCACATTAACACGTTTCTTTTGTTGTTGTTTTTTCGAGATTTTTTCAGCTTCTTTTAAAAAAGCCCTGTAAAGCGTTTCTTGCCTTATCAAGAGAATCG
Organism: Ixodes ricinus; assembly: GCA_037355805.1. NCBI lineage: Eukaryota > Metazoa > Arthropoda > Arachnida > Ixodida > Ixodidae > Ixodes > Ixodes ricinus. The sequence continues at coordinate 9,099 of JAZHYW010060712.1, read as the reverse complement.
ACTTTATTTCGAACATAATAGGTGAAAAGAAGTTTAGAATATTTAGCAGAGTTTCTATTGATGATGACGTCATTGACCTGAACCACTAGAGAACCAGAACGACAAGGGCGTGCAGCAACCTTGTCCGATATTTCTAATTAGGGGGATCGGTGGCCGAGTGGGCTAGCGCACACCAGGGTCGCTAAACTCGTCGAGCACAACTTTGTGCCCGATGTTTGCGGAACGCGCTAATTGGACTCTCGAGACGCTGACGTCGCGCCGAGCGAGGTGTCAATCATTCGAACGCTCATTTCTTTGAGAGCGGCAGAATGTAGCAAAGTTCATCGAGGCGCGCGTGCGGCGCGAGAGGGGCGCGAGGAGCCCGCTGATTGAACGGCTTCGCCGATGACGTAGCGCCCATTTGTCCCTACATCCCTACGCCAAGCTAACATTAATACTTTACAGATTGTCCCTGGGCGACCTGCTGACGCTCAAAATCCCTCCGAAGTTTCGTGTAAAAAAGAAACCTCGTTTGTCAGAGAGTTGTCGCTGACGTCAAAGTCAGGACTGTTTTCCGAACTTTGCGAGAGCCGTGGTTTCAGCTCGAGATCTTCGCTTCGGATCGAGGCGAAGTTCAACTTTGTCAACATGGCGGTGCCGTACGCTGCGGCCGAGCTTATCTTTCCGCCACCATCGGCGTCGCTACTGAGACCACCGGGGACGCCTTTCAACTCCCCGACGACGACTTTCGGCGACAGTACCGGCTATCGAAAGCCGTTATGCGTTGACTCTGCGACGAGCTTCGTTCGGCGACCGGACTTCGAGGCGGCGGACAATCGCGTCTATCAGGACCGTGGAACCACAAGTTCTTTGCGCGCTCCGGTTCTTCGAAACCGGCAGTTTTCAAGGCATGGTGGCGACTGACGAGCACCTGTCAGTCTCCCACATGACTGTGAGCCGGGCTGTCAGAGTTTTGCGGCTGCCATCAGTTTTTTTGTTTTTTCTGCAATATCCGAAGAGGTACTAATAAACTGGTATACAATTGAGAATGTTGGAAAACAAACAAGAACCGGATAATTCTTGGGTAGGTTCGAGTCTCCCGGCAGCCGGCAGAATTATTTCCCCTAAATTTTACTGGCAGTCGACGTCACTCATTGGCGGTCAAATCAGTTCATCGAACGACGTGTCATCGAGAGATCGTTTCATCGGCACGCGATGTAATCACATGAAAGAGATTTTCTTCCGTTAGAGGTATATACAAATTCAACATTTTCACACCTTTATGCATGTGCCCAATAACCCCAACAGTGGCGTCACGAGGGTCAGCGGCACCCGGAGCGGCAGCTCGCCGCGACACTCTCGCGCCACCCACTCCCGTGGCCGCCGCGACACCCCCCTGAGCCCTGCACCCGGGCGGTCCGCCCCCCCCGCCCCCCCTTGTGACGCCACTGCCCCCTGTGTAGCGATAGACCTTATAAAAAAATGTAAACCTCACACCTTTAAAAATGTGTGATTTTTTAAACACGTTTCTTAAAACGTGTGATAATGCACTACATGTTTTTATAAAGATGTAAAACTACAATACCCCTTCTCGTCAGACACGTAGCCGGGGAGGCATGAGGCCCCGCCCCCCCGAAATCTTCCATTTTAGCTGGGCCGCCTCTCCCCTCCCCCTCATAGAGCACTTTGTCATGGGCGCCCCCCCCCCCCCCCTAAAGCAAAATCCTGGCTACGTGCCTCCTTCTCGTCAAGGTGTAATTACCACAGTACATTCCTTTTTGGGGTGTACACAGTGGCCCGGGACCCAATAAAATGACTGAAAAATTAAATTACACAAACGAGTCGCCGAAACAACACGTTGCTTCTGGCGAGTGTCGAGGCAACTTCGGCCGAAAACCGGCTTCAATATTGGCCGGATGTACGGTTTTGCGCCTCGTCCCGACATCCGGCAGGTATGGGTGTACCGATGCAAATACACGATTTATGTCTAATAGCACTGGCACCACTCATCTCTTATTAGGCTGGATCGCGGATAGAGGCCCTGTATTGCTGGGGTCGAGCGGCACCACCGGCAGTCATCGCTTGACACGATCTAATGCATGCTATAAGAGAAACGGGAAAACTCAATTTTATTACGTTAGTAGGTTGTTCTCGATCATGAATCTTCTATCGTGTTTCCGCAAGTAACAGTTAACATTGTGGGCAAGAATATTAAACGCGTTAGAATACCAATCTTGTTTAAATAAACGTTGTGTGATTGAGGGTCGAGGGCGACTATGTTGGGCGTTAACTGTGATGTGATTAATGAGACAAGGGCTACCGAGAGTTATTGTGGTGTCATCCGTGATCTCGGAGTCATCAGAGCTCAGAAAACGATAAGTTCGAAGGCCTTTACTGGGGACATTCGCATCGTTTTAACCGCTTGTACATAGTACTTCATGGTGAAAGCTTTTTCTTTGAAGTGCTGTGAGGGCTTCCGTGACAAACTGAAACTCGGAGCGTGCCGTTAAGTCGCTGAACGTGCCGTTTATTTAGCAACCGAAGCAAGCGACGTCAGTAAAGTCGGTGGTGCTCCGGCCCATTTTATTTTTTTTATAATCAATGTTCGAACGTTTGACGAATGTCTAGTTGATCTCCAAGCACCCTGATATAATCATCGCAGCACGTCATAAAATACTCTCCCTCGAGCACCGCGTGTACAAGCTTCCTATTTTTACGTGTTTCTCCCTTAGACTTTCGTGTATTGCCTCACGGAGTAATACGCCAAAACAACAAGGACGAAAACGAAGGAGAACTAGACAGGAAGCGGCGTAGTTGCCTGTTGTCAAGCAATGGCAGCCGGGGAGGCCAGTGACGGGCTCCCGATCCGCAATACAGACTTGCACTGTGAGAGTTCTAATGCATTGCACCCGCGGAGTGCTGCACGGAGAACAGGCCCCGGACGAACTTGCCGAAGGCACCTAGCGCAGACTGATGCTGTCGCCACAGATGTTGTAGAAAGTACCGACCTCAAACCGAAACTAGCGTCTTTTTGTTCGACGTGATGGGTGGGAATGCGGGAGCGCAGTCGCTGCCATCGTTTATCTATAAACGTTGGTTTCTGCAACGTGTCACTTATATTTGCGATGATTTCCAATTAAGGAACTCGGCTGTCAGAGATATCTACGGACGGCGTAAGTTTCCGAAGCCAGCTGACTACGAAACAGCATACACTTGAGAAAATTAATGGCACTGTACGCGCAAAAGCTTGCTTCGTTTTAAGCATAGTATTATGAGTGAACCACTGAAAGGATACTGCTTAAATCTAGTTCGTTGGAACATCTAGCAATACGTTTCGTAAGACTTTTTTATTTCCTGGTGATGGCATTGAGAACGAGAGCTTTCTCAAACAAAATACGACGGGGCAAGATGGCTGCCGTTCAAATATGACTGTGCTTGAGCTCTCGGGCAACGTCTCCATGTTTAGCCTTCTCGGACGCTGAGTGAATGCGTCACAGGTTTCTGCTGTGGGAGCTTTGTCGAAAAATGTTCCACTTTTCACCTGCACATAGATGATGCGAGATCTCGCGGCCTCTGTGTTTGTCATGGGTCTTTCATTACACACTGGTAGGTTTCAGCGTCTGTACGGCAACAAAGCGACCCACATTTTGCAAATAAAACACCGGGTCGTCGATTCCTCCCTTCGTGGAATATCAGACGCTTACAATTCAAGCTCGCGTTTGAGTTTGTGGCCCGCGGGACGCGATTTCGAGCAGAATGCCAACTTTTTCTTTCAGCTCCGCTGTGCGAATGCCGCCTCGTAGCAGACGAATAGACCATTTTCTGTCTTACCCAAGCATCAAGGAGACTGCGTGGGATTGGTGTTCCACGCGCCACACGCGCACGCCTTTCCTGTATAAAAGATTCGAAGTAAATAACCAAAAGAAAGCATTGACGAACGCGCGTGCAAGATGCCATTTGTTTTAGGTTTTTGCTTTGGAAAAGTTACTACTGCTGAGGCCAGCACGTGCGGCGCGTGGACCACCAATCCCTGCGTTCTCCTTGATGCTTGGGTAAGACAGCAATAGGTCTATTCCCGTCGTCTGCTCTCGCTCCTCGCCTGGGCGAGGCATGACGGGATTGTCGGCGCTAGAGAGCTCAAAGACAACGATACAGCGAGCGGCGTGAACGCTCGCCTCCCCGCGCTGTCTCGTGCGCTCGTGCACCGCCTAGAGATCGCGGGGGATTTTTCGTCAAAAGTTGCAAGTTGAGGCGCGTGCAGGGAGGAGGAAACTTTGCGGCGTTCTTTTGGTCACTGCCTCGCTACGTCAAGAAGCGAAGTATGTTTTGCTCCACGAGTTCAGCTGCTAGCGGAGCCCGAGGAGCGAAGGCTCGCGCTGCAGAACCAAGGATCCTGGGCTCAATCCCCACCCCAGCCCGTTTCAAGCTGGATGAGCATCGTACCGGCGTGCGGTCGTGCATCACTACTGCGTGATGCACGTTAAAGACTCCAGGCTAGCGGTTGTACTGCACTGGCTAAATTTTTCATTTACAGCTGGGAGACTCGTCGCCCGCTGAAGCAGACCAAGTTCCAGGCTCTATAAACATACACACAATCCCCACCCCTTTTTCTAATTGTGTGAATTAGCATCCTATTTTGGAGTTGTGAACGCACCACCGATTTACGGGAGTTCCAAGCGAAAAATCACGCGCTGGAAAAGATCACAAGTGGTAATGTGCGCCTATTCAGCCAGTCATACGTCTAGAATTGTATGCCGTCATGAACCGGCACTCTGGACCAATGTCGTTACTGAACGCTCGTGTTTCACACTGATTGGAGCGCCCCTTCGAGCAGCATTTGGTTTTCTTCGTCTCTTTACAGTGCCTTCAAGAGCACGGAAACGAAATGTTTTACACTTATTTGGCTGTTTAGATGTGGTCTATGTTTTGCCGGCAGCTTAAAAAACACTAGTGCTTGTGGCATCAGGGAGGCGAGTCAAGAAAACTAATTTTAAAACAAATTAACAGATTTCAAAATTGCCTTTGATTGCGGTTAGTGAAGCTCCGTTGGAACGCAGCGATATCGAGAGTTCCTAAGAAGCAGCGCCAAATCGCGGCAGTATGGCTCGCTTGTGGAGTTACTTTGTCCTGAATGTGATTTGGCGGAGAACGCACCCTTAAGCTGAGACTGCAGGCAAAGCCAAAAGCGCGAGCTAGCTCGCGCTCCTGGCTTTGAGACATGCATTTCTAGCGCGAGCGCTTGTTCTGGGGAAGAACGCTTCAAAGCAGCGACCTTGACACCTCGCCCTCGGTATTACTAGTGCCACTAAATAAGCTACGCTTCAGAGTAACGACACTTGGCCATATTGTGGCTTAAAATCATGGTTGCCAGTTATCTGAAGCTTTATCTGAAATCACGGGAAACGCTTTTCCGTCCTCCACAAATGGCTAAACAGTCCGCGACAGAGAAAAACAACATTACGTGAGCTTCCTAACACCGAATCTGAGGCTGAGGAAGTCGCACTTTTGAATCATGACGATCTGCAATTGCGTCTGCTCTGCACAAGCCCCAATATGGCGGCGCCCACAACAATGTCGGGGAATGGAGTGTCGATACTCTAAGCGCAGCTCATTTAGTGGCTCTAGGTATTACTATAAAGCGAGATTGTCACTCGTTGACGCCACCAAGCAGCAAGGAGCGCAACTGCAGTAGCCCTGACCATGGATGACCTATTGACGACACGAGCGCGATACGCATTCCGCTTCTCGCTGGCCGACTTTGAAGCGAGGGGCAGAGAGCTCGCGCTCACGAGATTTTGTGTCCGTACCTCTTTAAGTCTTTAAGATGACTAGCGCCAGCTTGTAGGTTCAACAAAGTGCCCATATGTCAATTCCTTTTGTTATACACCACACTTATGGACGCTCAATTCACTTATTTGCATGCGCCAACAACTTAAAAACAAAGACAACTCACAACTTTCACGATTTATAGGGGGCGCGACGGCGCCTATTAAAGTGGCTGTCATCTGGATGATGGTCCTAGAACAGCAACGTTACTAAAACCCTCAATTGGGAAACTCACCCTTGAAACCTGTACCGCTGGCGTCCACCACTACCGAGCTAAATACGATAACAGCGCCACCCTTTAGCGACGAGTTGAAACATTAAAGTTTGTTTACATATATCTACTGCGAGATGGCCCTGCGAGATGGCGCCACTGGCCCTTGCCCGACTCGACGTGCAGCCGTGCAGTTCTCGGAGTGGAAGCTATGGGAGAAATGGCGGCGTTGCGATAGCCATTAGCTCAGTTCTCGAGTACGGATCGGAGCCACTTTTTTAAAACAGGCTCTATCACAGTTTCCCAACTGAGGGGTTCTAGTAACGTTGTAAAACTGCAGTAGGAGGCGGGGTATGCGACGCGTAAGTAATTCTAGTTTTGCTTTATGCGAGCAGTATTGGAGTCTTACTTTATGTTTTCACGTCAGGAAGGTGTAGGCAACCACCTTTACTGTGAAGCCGATTATCCAGGAGCTAGGGAGCGCGATTCTTACACCACGGTACCACCATCGCTGAAAGCTGCGAATAGAGCGGAGAACGGTTTCCCGCGATTGCCTGTGTTCGGCCGAAGCGGCAGGAGAGGCAAAAGCTTGCTCCTCCTTGTTTTCAAATATTCGTATTGCGCCGAGATCTGGCTTTACAATTCTATACTTCGTTTCAGCTTGTGTCTTGACGCAGCCGATGCTACAAGCACGAGCGTGTGGCCCTGAACAGTGCCTGTACTGCACGAGCGCGCGTGCCTGGCAGGGACGCTGGAAGCCCGGAGCTCGCGCTTGTAGCATCGGCTGCGTCTGGACCCAAGCTGAAACAAAGTATATAGTATTATTTTGTAGTGACAGTAACGTAGCGTTGTTACTTAGTCCTGGTGCAATTTAAGTCATAATTCGTTTGATATTTAGAATTTTTGCGTACATATGTTCTTTGAATACGAAACAACAAATTTCATTTCATTTATTTACCTCAAGGGCGTCTTTGAGGACGCATTACATGAGGGGGTAGGTGGTACATGCATTTGTAACAACATAATCACACAATTTTCCAAACACAGTCATTGGTATAACAAAATAATCGCAGTCAGCCCAGCACAGCTTACAAAAAGGAAATGACATCGTGCGTACACAACTGCAATTTTGAACTGGACGTAACTATGTATAAAACAACAATTTCAATATGGAGAAACAGAAAGCGACTATAAAAACAACAAATAAGCATGTACGTATACACTATTCATGCCACAGGCGCTCGCACATAGTTTTAAATTCAACGGGATTTGTGTTAGTAACCATCTCGTCTGGCAAGTTATTCCATTCAGTAATCGATAATATTAAGGGTGAAAACAGGAAGGAATTAGTGTGTGACTGGTATTGCTGTACCTTACGGGAATTATCGGTTCGAGGAGAAATGTAATGTGCGGAATGACAATAGGTGTTTTTAAAGCACGAGTTACTGTAGTATAAGTCATGAAAGAAACATATGCGGTAAATATTGCGCCTGGTAGACAAGGAAGTGAGACCCAAATTTGTTTTTAAAGCTGAGACACTAGTTTGAGGCGAGAAGTCGTTTGATATGAACCGGGCTGCTTTATTTTGGACAGATTCTAATTTGGAAGAAAGATAATTTTGATGCGGATGCCATATGATACTTGCATATTCTAGTTTTGGGAGAATAATTGTTTTATATGCTAGCAGTTTTGTTGAAGTGGGGGCCAGGTGTAGGGTGCGCCTTAAGAAACCTAGAGATTTAAATGAGTTGGTGACTAAGTTATCGATATGTTGTTTCCATGAGAGAGTTTCAGAGATGTTTACTCCTATGTATTTGTATAGTGAAACACATTCAAGTCGCTGCATGAGTAATGTATATTGGCTGTATGATTTGTTTGAATTTGTAGTAACGGTCATTTGTTTACATTTGTCGGGGTTAACGGTCATCTGCCATTGTGAGCACCAGGAAGATATAGCATCAAGGTCATTTTGGAGGACGTGATGGTCTGTCGGGTCTAAGATTTTTCTATAAATAACACAATCATCTGCGAATAGGCGGACAGTTGAGGTAATCGAAGAGGGAAGATCGGTAATATAAATGAGAAAAGAAGGGGCCCGAGGACGCTACCTTGGGGGACGCCTGAAGATACTGGGGCTGAGTTAGATGAAGAACCATTCACCGAAACTGACTGTTGTCTATTTGTTAGGAGCGAAGCTATCCATTTTATTACTACAGGGTTAATCTGGGGGAAGAAAGTTTTAGGAGTAGTCGTTGGTGGGGGACGGTATCGAATGCTTTGGCAAAGCCTATAAATATAACGTCTGTTTGTAGTGAGGAATGACTATTAAAATGAAGAGTGAGAATGACTATTAAATATGAAATCAAGATGAAAAATAACTGGCCCTCAAATTTAGACAGTAAAATGTGAGATCGTCTTTTTTTTTTTCTTCTCGTGCGGGACGTAAACACCAGTGAACAGAAAAAGAAGACGTGGCACTAAATTAAGTGTTCGCCATTGTTCAGATTGAAGAGTGTAAGCAGCCATACAATCTTCTGTATTCGGTTCCTCCCGTAATTTGTTGGACGCTCGGTGACGAGGTGCCACAACTTGCAAAACAGGTCTGCGATTACATGAAATTATAAAAATCATCGACGACAGCGCAGTTTGTTAAATACTGATGCGATCGGTGTTGTGACCGTACCTGTTTAACCTTCCTCCAGCATGAAGAAGAACACTGCACAACAATCCGAAGTAACGGAGCCGCTTGAAGAAGAGTAAGTATTTTCAATTTGCTGTATCTTCTAAAAGTAAGCCTGATACGAAATATTTAAACTATGTTTACCAAATTAGAAAAAATATATATAAAGTAGTTTCAGACGGTTTTATTTTTTTCCCGAGGTGCTTACCGTCTTTAAAGTCGATAAACATTTGTGTATGAAATATTTTTTTGTTTGTTATAAAAGGCACTTCTAGGGCCAAGTGAAGACTGAACGAAATTTAGCGTACAGTCAGGTCATGGGTATGGGGGGATATTTTCTTCAAGAGCTCCCAAAGAACATGATGAGTGACAATGTTTGCCTCGATATAGGCAGAAAGATATG
>JAZHYW010060709.1:0-11320 GCA_037355805.1 Ixodes ricinus | reverse complement strand
CATGGCCGCCGTTCAGTTGCATTGCTAGACCCGCCAGGGCGCGTGGCCGAGGCGGTGGCTGACGGGGGCGCCGCGAGCGCTCCGGGCGATTACATTCTGCCTCGAGGGGAGGACGCCCATTCGGGGCTCAGCCAAAGCGCAAAACGCTTATCAGTTTGTGCTGAGCCCCGAGTGGGCGTCCTCACCTCGAAGCAGAATGTAATTGCCCGGAGCGCTCGCAGCGCCCCCGCCAGTCACCGCAACGGCCACGCACTCTCAGTGGGTCTTTCATATTGCAGCGCACTGTACGTACGCTGCTGGCACTGCTCCGGAGCTTTCGCTTTTTCTAACGGCTTCATTTTTGGTTTGACCAAATTAGTGGTAAAAACGTCAATTAAATCGAGATGTTGTGCACGCTTGGACTGGGAGACAGAATTGCAGGCGGCATTCGCTTTCCCTGAAGCTTCATCAACTCAAAAACGCTTATAAAACAACGGGCGCAATGTGCTCGAAAAATGAAACCGAAAGAAGATGAGGCGGGAAAGCAAAACATTTCTCCCGACTGCTCAACGTGACTAGAACAACTCAGTTGTCAGAAACTGCCATAGGGCCTACTCTGAAAAAGTGGCACCGATCCGTACTCGAGAAATAAACTAATGGAAGATCGCATCGCCGCCATTTGTCACGCAGCGGCCACTCCGGGGGCTGTAAGGCTGCACGTATTCGTTCCGGTCGAGTACCGCAAAGGCTGGTGGCGCCACCTCGCACTAGTCAGAGTATCGCATTCGATAGCTGTCGCTGTTACTCCTTAATTATGGCTTTCATCGCGCCCTTTTGGCGTTGAGACGTATACAAGGGAAAAGGGTTTCAAGGCTGCCAAGTCCCATCTCTCAAACGGACGCGCCGCAATTACTCACCAAAGCTGGGTCGCACCCAGGTCGGGACGCGCTATCTGAGGCCACAGGTGAGACATGACTGTATAAAAACAATATTAATTGTGCCGCAAAGCCCTGTAAACTAAAATTAGATGCTAACATCACGACCAACCGTTTTGAACTAATCTTCAATAAAATATCCTACAAGAAGATCTTTTCCGTTTGTTTTTACGCAAAAACATATGCTTTCTAAAAGCTCATGGTGACCAAAGTAAAAGAAAAGATTAAGTCGCCATCTTTGCAGGACCGAGCCTGGGGGTGTCGGTATTCTAGGAACATTCAGTGACTCTAGCAGTAGCCATATAAGCAACTTTCATGTTTCAACTCGTCGCTAAATGGTGGCGTTGCTGTCGCATTAAGCTCGGTCTCGGTGGACGCCAGCGGTCCTGGTTTCAGGGCAAGTTTCCCAACTGAGTGTTTTAGTAACGTTCCGTCTGTCTGAGGCAGAAGATACAGTCATGTCTCGTTAATATGGACACAATTAATATGGATAACCCGCTATATGGACACAATTTCCGGGGACAAACTGGGAACATACATGCATTTTGTCTCGTCAATATAGACAACTCACATTATGGAAGATTTTGGGGAGAACGGAGGCGTCCATATTGACGACACATCACAGTAAACGTGTCTTTCCTCCTTCTCGTGTCCGCTTGTGGGCGCGTCAGTAGAAGGAAGGAACACGTGCTGTTGCTACCTTTTTCTCCGTTTCTTTTTAGAGTGTATCTCATAGGAAAATGACGGAGGTACAAAAAGGACCTCATCACCAAAAATAGCTTCGCTTACATCTCCAGAATCGATTAAACGCGATTGTCCTGTAAAATTGTGTCTTTCAGAAAACAATTAAATTATATTTTCATTACCTTTAATATTATTCTCCACTCGATATCCGGATTTTCAATCCTCCCACCGCACAAGTAATTCAATTTTAAGCAAAGCCCTACGATCAGATTGCACCCTCCAAATACACAGCGTTTTCGCTGGCAACAGCGGAAGCTCTGACGTACGCAAAGACAGCTACGACAGCTCTCCACTGCGGTCTCAGTAAAATAACTTGCTCGTAAGAAAGACAAGATTTGCGATATTGAGACTAGCTCAGTTGCTTCAACGATGATCTTTGTACGCACCATCAACAATGTTGATCAAAACCGGGAATAAGTCAACCGCCGCGACTCCGACGTCACCACTGCGCTGATGCGACGTCACAACACGACCAGCCACGCATACTGGCGAAATTTGGCGTAAAGTTTCGTATTGATGTTTATAAATGCTTTGACGAATATTGGGCGTATAATTTAATGAAATAAATATCACATCTGACTATATTGAGGACCTACCTACGTGACCAGCACAAAATCTTAGTAACTTCCGTATATCACCGGACAATCCCTTTAAAGCATATACGTTGAACAAGCACATGAGATACTTCTCATATTGTGAAATCTCAGTGAAAGCCGATTGCACATAGGCACCTAATTGCACGCTGGTCAGAGCTCACCCCTGCAATTTAGACTGTTTCAAGCAAAAATGCTTCCGCTAAAAAAAAAGATATAGCACGTCACGAACAGTGAGGAAAGCCTGGTCACTGAATACCGAATTGGCTTGGCTACAGGATCAATAAAACGCTTCATTGTCAATCTTGTTTCCACTCGCAGGGCGAAGCACATTTTATTGCGTCTTCACTTTTTGGCTTTCAATTTTTGTTTCACTCAAGCAATATGGGTTTGTTGAGTGAGAAATCATTTTCAACTGCACCCCCGTACGACCGAGTAAATACGGAGAAGCTGACTAATCGTTTGTTTTCATAGCAACATGCCGCAAATAATTCTATTACCTGGTCTTTCCAATTATATTTTTAGTTTATATCCGTCGCCATATATTTTTGCTGGGCGCGCCAAAAACAATTGTCGCTTTTCGTCTGGTGAATTTTCACAAGAAATAGAAACGCAGACAAGCGAACACTTTATTAAATGAACAGTCGACGGAGAGCTCAGAAACGTCCGCAACTGCTGACCAGGAGCACGCCGGAAAATACACTAAGATTTACTGCATGCTCGAGAAAGACTGCCGCTTACCAGACAACGATACAACGGAAAGCCAACATAATAAAAACGTGTCCCAGGCATCTTCAAGGAAAGGTCAATGACATCGGCAGTCGAAGATGGCGACTGACACTGACCCAATTCTCCATTAGCCTGATCTCTGTACATGTCAGGTCAATGCGCGGCTTGCAATGATGTCACATTCGCTGCCAATGATATTTAGTGTTTAGGCCAAAAATTAAATAACAGTGTGCAGTCGTTGATTTCCAGGCAATAGTGTTGGTGTTTTCTTGTATTATTGTATTTGATTTGGTGTGTGCAGGGTCACCGAACCTAGTCAAGCTTCCGACCGGAAGCTTTCTTGTACAGTTGTCCTCGGCACAAATATGTTCTAATGCGCGAGTTCCACTAGAGCGACAAACAGAAGCAGACGACAGCGACAAGCCTCCAACACATGCAGCATGCTCACAATGGTACCTTTGGCGGGCGTTTAGTCATTCGGTGCTCATGAAGTAAGCACGAGTGATTGCAAGCCTGCCAAGGATGCCCTCGCGTGCAGGATGCACGTGTTTGAGCATAGCCTCCTTTATTCCGCGAAGCATGTCAAATCGCGAAAGACTCTGGTTTTAGGAGATTATCGCTGTAGTTATGCTTCTGTCTGTCGCTCCGGTGGGACTCGGGCATAAAAAGGTTCGAAAGTGCGACTTCCTAAAGACCTTTTCACTAGGAGTTCGAATGCAGCAGACACTATAGATCAGAAGAAGCCAATCAAGCAGCTTCAAAAGTGCCTGGTCATGGCGCTCATCGTCCTTTGCGGGTTTGCTATTACCGGGTAAAACGAAGCTTACGTTACGCACCGCCGAATTCGCTATTCTCGGCAGTAACAGGTAGGAATGACCACCAGCATGGTGACACGGCGTCATCTACTAAACATTCATTAAAAAATAACTAATAAATAAAGAGAGTGCGTTGCGCCTTGTTGAGAGTCACGACAACAAACACTTCCAGCGCACGTAGTGGCTACTCGAAGTCGGAAACCTTATTTGCTCCCTCGTTTCACAAATTTCGATCGGTGGTGCCTAAGGTTGTCAACTGCTGTTTCATTTTCTTTGTAATTAAAGAGTATTGGCATCATTGTGTCGACGTGTGCATTTTGATCGTACTTCCTTGTGTTACGTAACTGCCACTTCTATAGACCTTTTCCGCTTACTCTCGCCCCCGACCGCCAAGTAGGCATATCCGGTATGGGCGACAAAAAAATATTAAAACGTTTCAACCTGCAAATAGTACAAAAATAGAGGGGAGAGAAAACAAGAATGAGTGACGTTTACGCTTTTCTCCTAAATGCATTCTATCGGCGTGGCGACGGCAAAACAATGTTTTCGCCCATACTGGAAGTGACGACAATTCAAGATGGCGGCGCCCTTGGAAGAAAGGGTCTATATATCGGTCCAGCGTAGGACCGATTGCATTTCGAATAAATATATATTCAAATAATGAAGAAATAAATAAAGAGCGAATTTGATACGGATGGCTGCAATGGCGACGATTTCCGTAACGATGCTATGCGGGCAGAAACTGGGGAAGTGGAGGAGACGGGAGCGCGCGGGGACGTCAGAACGAGCTCTTCTCGAAATGGTTATCTGATATACGCAAAGCTAGCTAGCTACCTTTGTCTCCACTGCACTGTTCGGACGCGTTTGAGTGCGAACGCCAAACGCCGGACGCCGGTCTTCCGCGTTCTCACGCTTTCCACGGGTGCAATGGGGACAAAGGCTTCAGGTCTACCCGCTAATCCGTCCAATCAGAGCTCGGCATTCTGACGTCCCCGAGCGTTCTCATCTCTACCTTTCCCTCAGTTTCGCGGCGCATTGATTTTTTTTTTCTTTCAATCAGTTAAAGAATAAGCAATATTACGGCATCCGAAAGAAAAAGAAAAGAAGAAAAGATGAGCTGAGAGTACAAAGGCTTGTGTCAATTTAATCGTGCAAACCAAACGTGTGTGCAAAAAACTTCCGTGTCATTGATTTGCGAAATGAATCACACCAGAATGCCACGGCGCTCTACTTTAAGTATAGCAAATAAAATACGATTCTGGTTAAACTTGCAAACGTTTAAATACTAAGCATTTATATGGCCTTCAGAAAATGACAAAAAGACGGCAAATTTTTTTTTGTTTTCTGGATTGAGTGGTTGGGTGCTGAATAGGTTACCTTATTTTTATTTTTTTCTCAATTCTTTCCCAACCGAGTTCTGCTGAGCCAATGTTGGCAGTTGAGAGTAGCTTGACGCAGCACACCACTTCTAAAATGTCTACGACATTTGTTTATTCTTTAATAAAATAATATGTACTTTGCCCGAACACCGATTATTAGCTTTTACCCGATTAATTGATTACCTTTAGTCGATGCATTATTCGGATAATGTTTCGGACGTTAAAGGTAAATATTCTATAAGTACTGCCGTTTTCACAACAATACACATTTCGGGTCACGATTGCCAATATTTGCAAGGCCATGTTGAGCTCTGGTCTTCCGCGTGGCGGCCGCGTGCGTCGCCAAATCCGCCACGCACGCGGCTAGATTAAACTCCTGGGCCCGTTTGCTCGAAGCGCTAACCGCGGCTAAAGTTAGCCGCAGTACCTAGGAAAGGGAATTTCAAATCACTTGACTGGCTCTGTAGGGATGCGGCGAAACATGGCGGTGCCCCGGTGAGTGAGCGCCGCTCGCTTTAAAACTAAAAGGTCGTTGTAGCTGCAATATCGGGCGTACAATGAAGGTTCTGAAGGTTTGTACAATGAAGGTTCTCCCCTTGCCTTCCCAAAGGCGCCTTTTTGTTTCTAAAGAGTTTCCCCAAAAAAATCCTCAAACAAAAGGTGTGGTCTTACGGAAGTAAAGATGCCACCCTGAGGCGCAACGCAGACCGGGAAACGACCTACGACAACAATGAAGACTTGAGTGTAAATAAAATCACAAATAGAAGAAAATGAGAAGTGGACACATACAAAAAAGTAGACATTTTTGTTTTGCTTTTTGTATATTTGACCCCGCTAAAGCAAAACGTCGATGGTTTTTTTCTTGTTTTTTTTTCTCTTTGTGTTGTTAGTCCGGCACTTATTGCTCTCGCGAACACTGTCTGTAAGCGAACATTGATAAGCAGAGAACAGTACAGGAAACGAACTAGGAGCTGGATGACCTCTCAAAATGAAAACAAAGTGTCCTCCAACGTTGAGTGCTTTTCTGAACGCAACCTACTTAAAGAAGGTGCGACCACTGCCGTGGCTATTATGTGGGTTCTTTTTGTTATCCATTCACTCATATCCGTGTCCCAAGTTCGTTTATAGTATAGGGTATATGGATTGTAGTTAAACGATGCGTCTAAGGTGCGCCGCAGGATGTGATAATCAGCGATGTCACTATTGGCAAAGCGCTCTGACCCGTTTGTCACCCCCACACCTCGGTGTTTACCCAACATAAGGCCTGTGCACATGCTCACAGGCCTTGTGGGCATGTTCGTGTCGTCTTTTTTAATAGAGCGCGAAGCACAGTGTAATGAAAAAATACCAACTATTAGTGAAGTGACGTTAAGTGCCGGATCTCCCCCGAAAGCAGTCCTCAGAGGATGCGAACTTGACCCACTTGGGCTTTTGTGCTGAGCTGAGCACCATGCATGCTGCATTGTTCATGCAGGCCGGAGTGGTAACAAAATAGCCCCTCCTCCTTCTCACCGGAGAACACAAACTCCAGCCGAACGCTGACGCCGCGCACTGAGCCATTGTATTTGTTGTCCCCATCCATCTAGTTCTAAAGTTAACCGCTTGGGGCGCAACGGTCTGATCTCCTCCCAATTGGGGAGGAGCCCAAGCGACCTCTTTCTTGTTGTCCCAGAAATGCTCTGTAACATCTATCAGTGATATTGCCACGCGCGTTGCCCAGCGAGGGCGTGGCCAAATGGTTACCACGCTTGGCTCTCGCGGAGGCTCTCGCGCGGAGGCTCCGGGTTCGATACCAGAAAGCGGACTTCTCTTTTATTTATTCCTTCAACTTGACATTCTGGTAAGTTCAAGAATTTTGTCGTCTGATCGAGTTACGAATGTTCTACGCGCCGAACTTTCTACGCCGAATGTTCCAGAAACCTACGCGGGTACAAAAGGTGCTCCGAGTGGCGGTACGGAGTCAGTCTCGCCCCAGCGGTCGATCCTGCTGTTTCGCCGACATCAACGCCTGCGACGCTAGCCTTCTTCTATTTCGTTTTGGGAACAAGTTCGCCCCATTGAACGTTTAGTTTCTTCAGTTATTCGCCACCTCATCATTTATCATTCGTGACAATATTTTGCTCTTTAAAGTCGGACTGCATAAAATAGCCCTACGATACATTTTTTTCCGTTTTGTGTTGTTGCGTGCTAATAAACCATTCTGGTAACCCAGATTTGCGTAGCTGCATAATTGTCGTTGTCAATGACGTCGATACAAATTAAGCAATGCGGAAGTATCTTCAAAAGTAACTGAAATACATTTGTAAGTATTTGTACTCTACTCAAGATACTTTACAGTGAAAGTAACTTGAGTAGTATTTTAAATACTTTATGAAGCAGGTATTTAGTAACTTAACTTAAATACTTTTATCGAGTATTTTGTCCAACACTGCCGCAATATAATGGAGGCTTACTAAGGAGAAGCCGTTGTGTAAACGAGCCTTCGGTTGCACTTCAAAATATCCTCATGTGGAAGAAACTAATCTCCAGTGTCCTTGGTTGGTTTGCCAGATAATACTTCAAACTTTTATTTGGGCGTACGTGGATAACCCAAGGATACTCATTAATTCATACACCATTCGCACACTTGTTCGCTGCGCAGCTCGACAAAAAGTCTAAAACCCAAGTAGAGGTATACACATTATCTTTGGTTCAAACATTGTGCACCTCCATACAGGCAGCGTGGAAGCATTAGAGAGGTGCCAATTCCCCAAATGGATATTCCCCTAAGAAGCATGGTGTAATAAGGCGCAAAAACCAACTGACACAAAGATAAAAACAACCACTGCCCCCCCCCCCACCCCCACCCAAAAATAAAATCTGACGTTGTTTTAATTGGTTATTTATTGCCTGTAGAAAAAGACAACTGAAAAAAAGGGAGCGACGGAGGATACATATAGGAAAACAAACAATGGTTCTTCTGCGCTGTTGCATCATACCATAAATGACAAAGTAAAAAAAAATAATTTGTCGCGTGCATATTTCGACAAACGGAAAAGAGTAAGTCCCAGCTGGCGTCCGGTGTATCTACTCTAGGCGAGAAATTTAGCCAGTCCAGACTGTTAGTATGAGGTCTTTAACGTGCATCACACAGTAGTGATGCATGACCGCAAGCCCATACAATGCTCACCCAAACTTTATGGGCAGGGGTTGGGGATTGAACCCAAAGTCCCTGGGCTCTGCAGCTCGAGCTTTCGCCCCACGTGCTCCGAGCTGCGCTGCGGTCTTACACACCAACACACCGATCGCCCTAACTACCAACTCACCTAACTCTCCACGTTAATTACCAAAGCTATTATGTCCCCCCCCCCCTCCGAAAAAACCAGGGGTGCGCAAATCCCGGTCGAGTAAAATCCCACTGTCATTTATAAGGTTCCCAGTGGGTGAAAATGCCATTACAACAGGTTTTCATCAGAGTGGTAAAGCGGTAGGGGTGACACTGCCCAATTCGATTCACAACGGTATTCACACATCTCAGCCAAAAACGAACTTCCCGCGTCGTGAGTGAGTCATCACCTTTGAGGCGAGAAAAGGCACGCGATGGAGGCGCAAACTGCGACCCCCGAACGAATTCCCAAACAAAAATGACTCGGAGAACAACGGTCACGGCATGCCGGATAATGAACCCGTCGTCGCCGCATTTGACCCGAAACAAGCGATTAGAGCACGCAGCTGTTGTTTCCGGTCTCCACGACGGAAATGGATATACAAACACCCGAAGAATAAGAATATACCGAAATCTCCCGAGCAAGCCTCGGGAGGGGGATGGGAACTCACTTTGACTTGCCCACGGCGCTGTCACCGAGGCATATCACCTTGACGCGCAGGTGACCCTCGGCGTCGGCGCTCGAATAGTCGGTGCCAGCGAAATCGTCGTCCGACGCCACTTTCTCTCCTGCCATTTTTGCCGACGTGGACGGTCGGCACGCGAGACCTAGACGAAGGGCTCTTCCAAACAAAACCCAAATACCTCAAACGAGAATGACAACAATGAGAAACTAAGAGGAAGAAAGGGAGGGAAAACTCGGGAGACACCGAACCGAGCTTATAAACAGATAGAGAGAAAAATATAAAGTAAAAAAGGGCGTCGAGGTGGCCACGTCAGCCGATCGAAAACTCTACAAACGGTTGCGATGGGCGACCGCGTGTTGGGAGTTGAGTTGGGTAGCTCCATCTGACGGCTCGGTGGGGGTTTACCGGAGATTGAGCGCACGTTTCGAAAGCTCTCACTTCCGGACTCACCATTCGCTGCCTTATTAGAGGATTTGGGTAAATCGTTTGTAATTAAACGCATTAAAACGGTTCGCTAATCGTTCCGGAGTGACGACGGATTTGAGCGGCGTAAATCGAGGTTGCGATGGAACTAAAGCACTGCACGTGCTCGGATTTATACCCGAAAGCCGGGGCCGGGCAAGGCGGTCTGTTGGTGAGCCTGTGCCGGACCCGGCCTTTTATCCGCAGACCTAAGACAGGTTGGAGGGGTTAGACCGGGCTCGGAGCTTCGGCCCGACCCAGGTCCGCCAACGAGAGTAAATAAGTCACGTCTCGTTGATATAGACCCAATTAAAATGAAAACCCGCTATGTGCACACCATTTTCGGGGACAAACTGGGAAAATACATGCATTTTTGTCTCGTTAATACTGATAACTCACATTATGGACGATTTTTTGGAGAAACGGAGGCGTCCCTATTAACGAGATATTATTGTAGTGGATCTGGTATCTGTGTGCAAATTCAATGTGGAACATCTCAGCTCTGTTAATGCCTTGTTTAATGGCCCAAATTTTGGTAGAATTTTTAATTTTTGTCAAAAAATATATATTGTTGTCCGATTCCTATAATAAAAGAAGACGCAAACGGCGAGTTCGTCGGATTTTTTGTTCTCAAGTTATGGACCGTTGAAGTGGCCAAGGTGGAAACTGACGTTTTTCCAGCTTATCGGAGGTGTCATATTTCACTCCATTCCTTTTCCCTACCTTTTACGCTACATCAATATAACTTTTTCGGAACACTCTCGAGATATGCTTTTTTTGTGCTAATTAAGCGTCTAGGTCATAACATTCTTAATTTTGTTTTTATTTGTCAAACCGCCTTTTTGCGACGATATTTGGCGAAGTTTAGCAAGCTGTGCTGTGTGACCTAATCAACATATATTTATGATCTTAACATCACCGTCAAGCTCCAATTAAGCTCTTTTTTAGTATAATTTGAACATTTTGCGATAAATATATATTGCTCTACATGTGCCTGAAAAACGGATATTTCGACAAACTAGCGAATTTGGAATTGATTTTCAAAACAACCCTACCTTTTTGTTTCTTTTTTATTCACAGTTAGGTAATATAGTAGTCTATCATAAATATCAACAGAAATTGTAATATATTGTTTATATGGCCGCTATTAAGACTCGAACCTCGTGTTGCGAGCGTTTTGAACGGGACTTCGCATACACGCTCAGCTGGGCAGAATTTGGACCTATGTAAGGTTTTCTATTTAATGTTAGTACTCACCTCAATTTCTGAGCGTAAAAGCCAGTGAAGCAACAATATTTATCCTAAGAATATTGTTTTACTTGGCACTAGGGTGATTTGCAAGGTGTGTGGTCTTCGCCCTATGTATTGACCGAGAACATACGTAACAAATAGACTCCCGGGCGAACTTAAGTCAAGAGGAAAAGTCTAAGTAACCCGGCATGAATCACTGAAAATAGAAATGAAACCTAAACACATGACTAACACATTTGAAGCCTTGCAGGCTACGAAATGATCGTTATTTTACGAAAGAGCCCGTATGTGCACAAAATAAACCGGACTTCCTAATTGTCAGATACTAAATCGTGCATATGTATATGTACTAAATATCTGTTTAACATAAGAAAATATGACAATTACATATCAAGTTCGGCATTTCAAACTCAAAGCTGAAAGCAAAAGGCCCTAGAGGAATTCTCTAACGGTCTGCATTCCCCCAAATGGGAGGAAGTAAGCGCTGTGCCCGCACTTGTGGAGGCGGACTTTTAAACATTTTTTTTTAAGTGGACTACTTCACATCTCATTAATGTTTATGGTTGGATATTGAGATAACTGCTAACGATAAATAGAAAACC
>JAZHYW010060708.1:0-38277 GCA_037355805.1 Ixodes ricinus | reverse complement strand
AGATGCTCACTTTATTCTTCGAAAGTTCTTTCGTTAAAGCCTGCAAACTTTTTGGGCTCATGTATATAATCTGTCGGGCTCGGGCCGGTGTCAAGCTTCTGTCTAAAGATTCTGCGCGACCGGGTTCGGGCCCGGGGCGTCTCTTCCGGGCAGGGTCGGGCCGGGCGTAGGAAATTAAATATCTCTGTCGGGCTCGGGGCCAAGGCCTGGGAGGTGCCTCCCAACGGACCGGGTCGGGCCGGGCCTAGAAATTGGCGGCCCGTGCAGCACTCTGCAACACAGTTGAAAAGTTTGACTTGAAACAATTGCAGCACAATAAAATTTAAGCAGCTACACGCCGTGCAATTTTGGTAACAACCTCTAATAAATAAAGCCGTGCACACATACATGGTTCAAGTCATCTACTCCATAATGTTTGTAACCACACCACAAAGCGGAAAGTGGATTCAATGAACCCATTACCATATCGCCTGTTACAACAAATAGGTAGAGCAAGCAACAATGTTATAGTAAAGTCCCTAGATAAGCGCTTCCAGCATGTAAAGACAATCTTCAAGGCGCCGACTGCTTGACGGCTCAGGTTTTAGGAAACGAATGGAGGCTCACAGCAGATGGTTTGAACTGAATGCCGCTATTTTGTCAGCGGAATGTACTTTGTCATTTGTATTGGTTGTCGTTACTTGTAAACGAAGTATCGAGGGTCTTCATGTATTAATCCTCTGTTAGCTACCCTGCCATGCAAAGTATAACAAGGCAAATTAGGAGACACTTGTGAAATCCACTCAAAGTAATGGTCCGTGACCACGTTAGGCCAGTCAGCCAACCCTCCTTGAACTAGCCCTGATGGTAATAAGAATAAGAACGTTTTTCGCTTTTTTTTTACATCTTCGTAATGGTTGAGTAATGAAGCCGAATATAGAGTAGATTTATTTTGTGTCTTTTGTTTCTCACGCTTCCGTCGTGTCGCGTTTGAACATTTGCTTAATGTTCCTATTGCATGACGTTGGTCCGTATATTATATAAATCAAGTTGTGTATTTGTAGGCTGTTTGTGCCATAATTTCTATTATTCTTAAAATTGTAAACATGAAATGCCTAAAAGACTGGAGGATGAAGAAAATCTGCTTCTTTATAATTTGTACGAATTAATTTTAGGATTGCTTAGAAAGAGACCGCTTTCAATTATTATAGTATTCATTATATTTTGTGCTTAGATTTGTTAAACCTATTGTTTATTGCCACGCGCTTGGCTGACACGCAGATGACTTGTTTCGAATACCGGCATTGCGTTTCGTTTAGATATTACTTGATGCTAGAAGAATATTCGAGAAACTTGAAGTGCCGTTTAACTTTTACATGTTCTGAATGCATTGTTCCAGAACGATTGAGGAATAATAATTTAGCTTCCCATGAAAGGCTTAAAGAAGCTACACCGCGTCGTACAAGTCAGTCGTGCCCCAGCGCACAATCCTGCTGTTGCGCCGCCATCGATGCCTGCGATGCTAGCCATCTTCTATTTTGTTTTAGGCGCGAGTTCGCTCCATTAGACGCGAAGTTTCGTTTGATAGTTTTTCGCTTTGTCAGTCGTCATTCGTGACATTTTAGTGGCGGTGCGGGGTACCGCGTTCCATCCTCGTGAAGCGCCATATCATTCGATCTGTTTTAAGATCCGGAAGCTAATCCTCGTGGACAAAACCGAAACCGGAGCCAGCCGCCGCACCCAAAGACAGCCCCTTAAAGTTGGCCTTCTATCCGGAAAGCCTCAGACCAAGACTACGAAGCTGCTCAAGTAAAACTTGATCGCCCTTCCATCCCCTACCTGTCCGTCATTCCTCGTACGCCGACGCCCATCCTCGGCGAGATTCAGGATGACGTCGATGACTGGATCAGACACTACGAGCGCGTGGCACGTTAGAACGGATGGACTGTTGAGCAGCACCTGCAGAATCTCCACTTTTCACTGGAAGGTATGGCGAGGCACCGCTTCGAGATCCAGGAGGCTTCGCTTACCTCGTGAGACATATCTGTGGCCGAGTTGAAGCGAATCACTTGGAGACAACACCGACGGCTCCCGATGGAGGATTTGCTTCAAACACAGATTCAGGCTCCGAAGGCAAGCGCAACCTGTTTTTTTAGAGACGTGCTATGCCTAAACGCACGCGCCGACCCGTAAGCCATTGAAGAGAAAAATATGTGTTTTTTTATCAGAGGCGCCAAAGACGGATATGCGAACAAGTCCTTCTTCGGCGGTCTTCTTCGCCACCCCCGATGACCGTTGAATGATTTGTGATCGAGGCAACCAACATCGAGCGAGGGCTGTCGTCGAGAGCTGATCATTATCAAAAACTCACCATGTATCAACGGTTTTCGCCTCATCATTATTTCGCTTTGACGACGACTGTCTCAGTATCAAAAACCTGCGCTAGATCATCCCCGACGCCGTCCGGCAGAACCTCCAAAATTTGCTGCCTGATGCCGGTCCTAAGGCATTGCTCTCAATCTTCGAGGCTGTACGCGAGGAAGGCCAACGGGCGCTCCATCCCGGAGTTCGCATAGATACGACCACGCCGGAGGAACCGGCGTTGAGCTACGCCCCCATTCCATGACGACCCGCCGCAAGCCCCCGCCCCCAAAGTCCCGGCGTCACCCAGACGAGAAAGTCCAATGCCGCAAAGATCAAGATCCCCGACGCCCGGACGAACAAGCCTAGTATGTCTGCCTAGAACGGCCCTGGCAGAGGAAGGCCGTAGTATGGCGAACGGCCGACCGACGCCCGCTCTGCTAAAGCCGGCCATGTTTACCGACGGTTCAACTTCCTACAGAGAGACCTGCGAGGGTACGCGCCGAACGACGATCGTCCCCTCCTTGGTGAGCGGCCTTGAGACGTCGAGAAGTACCTGCCCCCATCGCCGTCTCCGATGCCTGCTGGGCCCTAAGGAACCCGTTCGCCGTCCCCACAACGTTTTAATCTTCAACAACCGCTCAAGGCTGAAATAAAATCGCACGTTAAAATAACTGCCGTAAAGTAGTCGAAAAACCTACTTTATATTTTCAACTTGATTACAATATGTCTGGTACAAACCATTCCAAACAACGCTGGAGAAATTCAGTTTAGACAGGATGAGGGATGAATACAGATACAAAAGCAAGATGTTTCTATGGTATTGCGTGTCATTGTGGTAATCGGGCCCAGGGTGCGGTTACATGCCTTGCTTAAATATGCCCCTGTATCAAAGAAATTAAATTGATTGTCAAGAAGAGTCCTTGAGTACGTACAAATCGAACACGCAAAATCGAGCTCTTGTTCAAAGTGTAGTGAAAACTATTACTAAATTGTTGTCTCGAAAAATTAATAACATTTGCTTTAGCCGTGTTAAAAACCAAGTTGTTGTCTTTGCACCAATCTGCAAATGCTGCAATATTTTCCTGTAGTTTATCGCATTCAAAAATGTCAAAAAGTGCTCGAAGCATCTTAATGTGATCGGCGAATTTCAGCATTTCCGAGTGATTTATGCGTGAGCAAATATTGTTCACGAACATGTTGATAAACAGAGGTGATAGATCAGAACCCTGCGGGACGCCCGATCCAGAGAGGTGCGCTGTAGACTGTAGACAATTCTACGAGTCAGAATTCCACCGATCATGCAGATATTTCTGAATCAATTCGCAAGTTGGTAAGGAGAACCCTTAACAAGCAAGAAATGGCTCACCAGGCCAAACCCAGTTTAGATAGATCAATGTAAATTACTTCGACCTGCTGCTTTGAGCCTAGTTTGGCCTCCACGAATTTCATGAACGCAATTGAAATTCTCCCCACAAAACGATTTGTTATAAAACAATGTTCATGGACGTTCATATATCTGGAAAAAACGCATATTATAACAATACATGACCTTTTTCGAAGATCTTTCCAAACAGAACAAATTAGTGCAATTGAAAGATTGGTAATATATAGTGCTGACCCATCTTTCAGTGTTGGCACAATTAGTGAAAACTTCTATACAGGTGAAG
The DNA here is from genome assembly GCA_037355805.1 of Ixodes ricinus. Taxonomy (NCBI): domain Eukaryota; kingdom Metazoa; phylum Arthropoda; class Arachnida; order Ixodida; family Ixodidae; genus Ixodes; species Ixodes ricinus. Next base: position 34,267 of record JAZHYW010060708.1, on the reverse strand, counting down.
AAACCTATCTTTCAACGACCGATTAAAAATAAAAGTTCAAATCGGAGCTACATATCGTCGCACCCTTTGAGTAGAAACGAACGAGTTCCGTCGGCTCTACCAGATTTCTTAAGTGGTAAAGCCCGAATCGCCACAAAAACACCGTCATTGTTGAGCTCTGCAATTGATAAGTATAAGTTGTACTTAAACACAGTGAGGGTGCAGGTGAGCTGGCGCAAGCTTACCATTATGTGAAAACACTTAAAACTGGGTGTGAAAAACATTGACACAACCAAAAGTAGAAGAAACAAGGAAAGAAGTCAGGCAGACGTCTCAATCTCAGCTAATATGTTCATTCAGTAAACCTCTTATATACAATCCTTTGCAAGCATGGCCGTCACCAACCAACACAACAAAAAACATTTCTCCTCCCTACCTTTTTTCCAAACTTTGCAGCTACTTATCTACACACTTATGACACACCGTGACCTTGCGCAGTCACTCTACATTCCAACAAAGCTCACACTCCTTAAAATATTCCCTCCCCTCCACCCAGTCCAAAACGACATTGCTGGCCACGCAAATCGAACTGGTAAGGATCCCAAAATAAAACAAAACTCACGTTACACTTCACACCTTGAATATAACAGCATTGTTCAAATCTGCTTCAGACTGGAGATATCAGGTGTCAACAGAGACAGGTGGGGCGCTAGCTATTTGCAGTATACATTCGGCATCATTTGCAAAAAAACAGATCCAATACGTTGCCTTTCTAGATAACAAGGAAATATTTGGGTATAGTTCCAAGTTGTTCGCGAGCTAAGGTAAATCACTCGCTTTCCTCCGCTCATCTCAGTTGAACGAGTTTGCGCTGCAACTGTTCCAATTTACACCAGAAAAGCTAAAATTGCCCGTAATAAAAGCAGGTCATCTGGCTAACCTCTTCCATTGTTTATTTTACTTTTTGTTGTTTGAAGGGTTTTTTCACAAGCCAGTTTCAGCTGTTTTAATGCAAAGGTTAACGTTTTACCTGACTGGAAATGTGCAAGTTTAAGACGTACTTCCCGTGGAATCAGAAGCAGTAGAAAATGAACCTAGAAAAACTTGAGACACGTCGGTCATGCTGCTAATATTTTTGCGATCCGTTAGACAGTGTTATCTCCTGTGCCTTTGTTTTAGTTTATTAGTTTCATGTGTATGTTTAGGAAACGTTGCGGATTTTGCTAAAGGCCAGGTTGAACGCTTTGTATATGGTTTTTAAAGTCACGACGATATAGAGGCTTCGGCAAAAAGCGCTCCGACCTCAACTTTTTGTACCACAGCAGATTATTCATCTGCATGTAATGTCTACGATAATTTAACTTTTTCGTCGTTGTATTTCTTTAATACCTGAGAAAACCAGGGAAGGTAATGATTAGCGTTACCACATTTACCATGTTTGTAAACCGGAATGAACATCCTTATAGCTGTTGTCACTACGGCTGTAAGCATTGATACTTGTTTATTTACGACATTATTACATAATATAATGACGAACCAATCTGTGTTTTAAAAAAACTCGTAAAGCACCAGATAGTTCTCCTCAATTTGAGAAACAGAAGTCATTTTGCGGACATGCGGTAATTTGGCTATCAACTATGTTCAATACTACTTCAAACGGGACATCCCAACTGTGAAAAGGGATATGTAGGGCAGTAGCTTGTTGGAGTATATATTTGCCATTATTTATAAAAAATATCACATCCAACACGTTGCATTTGTGCATGATAAGAAAATACTTTGTGTAAAATCCCAGTAGTTTGCGAGCTAACATAAATCGTTCGCTTTCCTTCATCCCTCTCTGCTGCTCGAGTTTGTCCTACAAGTGTTCCAACTCACACAAGGCTGGTTAAAATAGCCCGTAATAAAAACACGGCACTTTGCGAAGGGTATTACTTTCAAGTTGGTATTAATGCAGCAACAAAAGGTTGAAAACCAGCATTTCGGAGGAAGATAAATATTTAAAAATTGAATATTCGGTTGTTCGTGAAGATTAATTTCGAACCACGTGGATTAATCGTGAGTTTTCGTATCAGTCCTGCAAGATAATTCAAAGTCGCTTGGGATATTTATCAGGGCACCACCCCCGTAAATGTGTTTGCACATTTTCTTATCTTTTGCCCAGCGATAGACCAAATACTAAGAGAGAAAAGACTCGAGTCTTATAACTATCTTCCCTCAACCACGTCTCAGTAATGTATTAAGTCACAGTAAGAACCAATAAAATTTTCTATCAACATTGCAGCCTTTCCGCGTATGTCACGTGCATTGTGGTAAAACAAGGATAGTTTGCTTGCATTATTCATCGCCTTTCAAGGGTTGGTTGGTCGTTTTGTCACAACGCATCGTGTCCTTAACGGTAACGTAAAACGACCGGAATAGAAAGCCTTCCGACCACAGTTCGGCATCCCTGATGACTTCCAGCATGTGATCGTCTGCAGCAATGTGAAGGGATGAATATGTGTCATGCCTATTCATAAAAATTAATCGTGGTGTTAAAGGTATGGCGTTAGAGGGGAAATACATAAATGACGAGGACAGGAATCGGTGGTTCGTACCAGGAGTGCAATATGATTCGAAACCGCTTCCGATTGCTATCTGAGCACCGATTCCGTGAACTCTGGTTAAACATTTTGTGATCTCTGTACCCGCAATAGCTTGTGTCACTATGCCTGGTGCACACAGGCAGGTAACCTCTGTAACTGACGCCAACATTTCATAGTTATTTACAGAATATGTATCCGGGTGAAGGCGTGTTACAAACAAATAACTGCGAAGAAAGAACGCTCGAGCTGGTCAAGGACTTTAATTTGCCGGCTCTTATGATGCTCTTCTTCCGTATAACGTGTTGGAATCCATCGTTGTCTCCACCAGTACTATCATCGCTGGCGTTTATTCGTCAACCTTTACTTTTTGGGATGTAGTACTGTCACTGGGATGGAAAGCTGACACCGTAGAGCTTTCTTACGCCACGGTAGATTGGACAGTGGTGGTAAACTTTCCCAGTTCTGCAGATTTCTACAGAGCGCTGGCGAACGTAGCTTGTTGTTTCCCTGATGGGGTCACGGTGGGTGTCTTTTCTAGCATATCATGGAGTTGGTTCACGGTTTACAATGCCTTGCTTGCATTTGCTCGTAGCTCGCCATTTTGGTCATGGAGCGCAGCAATCATTTCCCCTGACAGGACACCACCTCTGACAGTGTGTTCACTCTTGGGAGCAGCAATTCCAAGAGGCGGAGAAGACTGTTTTCCGAATACACGTTGTAAGACACCGCTTGTACCGCTGTCTCCTTGGCGCTAACTTCTTTTAAAAAGGGCTGCATGTCGCTTACCGAATTTCGCCGCCTAGTGAAAGATTTGCATTTATAGTTGCTCTGTTCGCTTGCCATCAGCACGTCGTAATGTTCCGCGATTGAATTGACATGACTAAACATAATCCTTTTTTTTTGGTCACAGTTTCCACAGCATTTGAGCAATTACTCACTGCCGTAGATTTTCTTCGGGCAGTTAGCACACACATGCTCTGCCTTCGCATTTTTGGTGACTTTTTTGTGAGTTAAGTCGAAAAACTCACGAACATAGTAGGCTTCAGTAGGAATAAATAAACTGGATTAAACGTTATGCCATGATATTGATGATATAAGTAAAAAAGAATTCAAATTATTTCTCTGTTTTGCGAGCTAATTCAGTGTTAACTGCGGGTGAGGAAAATATTCCGGGAATGAACTTGCAAAAAAAATAACGCAGACGGAATAATCGATAATCTTGACGGTCAAAAGAAGTGGAATCAGAAAGATGCAACTTAATTTGCGACAGAATCTTCCGTGCCTGGAAAATTGTGCAATCCTGTTTCGGGGATTCCTGAGGATGAGACTCTAAATAGCGCGTGGTATATTGCCTCGACTTAATGAGAGCGCAGAGTGGCTAGAAAAAACAAGCGAAAATACCGAGAAAGACTTATTGGATTATTTGCCTTGCATAGTTTCTATTTGAATATTTTAGGTGTTTCTTTGTATGGCTGTCGAGCTCCGATCATGCCCAGCTATCCGATTGGCTGTTAGCGTTGCCGAAGACACTGGTCCCATAGCAACAGCCAACACTCGCTGTGGTGGGGAGCGTGCGACACACCAGATATTTTTGTACTCCCGCACGAGAGCGTCACTTTCTTCCTCTTACTTAATAAAGCGGTCTTTTAATACCTATGTCTTCACTTCATACGATGTGCGTAACTTACGCACTTCTCTATTGAGTTCTGTTTGCCGATGTTGTTATTCGTGAATTTGGCCTCGGGATATTTTTAACTTTCTGTAACGACGGTTTAATATTAAATAAGATTAATAGCACAGGACAACTGGATAACGCTCGTACTTACATCATACCTGTCTTCCACTAATTTTAAACGATTGCACCTTATATACTGCATAGCATCACTATCAAAAATTTCAATATGCAAAATCGATAACCTATCGGCTTATTGTATCAATAGTTGTATTGTCTTGTAGGTCTATCGGCGTATTGGTGTACATAACATAAGACAGCAAGTCAGCTGGTGTATACTGAACCTTTTGAAGGAACCCGAGAGTAAGGAAAAACGAAAGTTGACACAAAGAAAAAAAAAACATTCATATTTTTTTCTTTTGGTGACAACTTTCTTCTTTCCTCAGCCTCGAGCTGTTTCAAAATATTGGTGCATCGGAATTTTGGGTGTATCGCCGTACGCACATATTAGTATGTTGGCCTATAGTCACGAATTACAAATAATGAATATAAAAATAACATGAGAAACTAAATGTTTCATGGGGCGAACTGGTGCCCAAAACCAAATAGAACAAGGTCAGCGTAGTAGGCGTCGTTTTCGGCGAAACAGCAGGGTCGAGCGCTGGGGCGACAGTGACGCCGGATCAAAACGTGGAGCCCCTTTTCTACACGCGTGAGCTTCTGGAACAATCGACATAAAAGGTTCGGAGCATAGAACATCCTGACCTCGCTCATGCAACAATGTTCTCAAATTTACCAAAACGCGACAAATAAAAAAAGGAACCTCCGCCACCATCTATCAAATCTCGTCTATTTGCGTTGGAGCCAAGCACAATAACCGCTCTCCCACAGGCACGTTGCCCACTTCTCCAGCTGCGCACGCGGCAATATGGACATATTAAGCTATCTACATATGTGTATTTCAGACTATGGGCCTGTTGAGGAAAAGGTAGTTGACATTTATTTCTTTATCTGCACAACACAGGACCTTGCTTACAAGATGTATTAGGGAAAAAAAAGCTGCAAAAGCCGAGAGATGTCAGAATTAAAATAAGGGCAGCGACTTGCCACTACAAAAAAATTATTAGACGTTTCCCCTTCCATGCGGAAGGCATCTTCAGTAGTTACAAAGCTAATGCAAGGTTCAAACTCGTCAAAGCTATTTATTAGGAATGTCCGTATAAGCATCGTGGAGATGGCCCCGGTTTTCGTTACACACGAATGTGTCCCTGCGGATGAACCACGATTCCAGGATTTTCCGGGGCCCCATATATCCTCCCTCGCCCAGGTCGTCGCGGCCCCAAAGTCGAAAGAATTCCCCAATGTCCACGCATGGTTCACAAGTTCAGTCTTCAGTCGCATCGCGTGGGATGCGTACGTGACATCACGCTTGTGGTCTTTGAGTACGGTCTCTCTCCTCCGTCTGGTTTCACCAATGTAGGACGCTGGGCACTCACTGCAGGGGACATGTAGATGACGCGTCTCTAATGTGGTTAAAAAATCGAACGTGGAACATAGAAGTTTTAAAATAATAGATATGGGAAGCCTAGATTTCAAACTGACCACGACAGAAGTGTCCCGAGAATAGGTTGTCTCTGAAATATTTGCAATGGCAAATTCCGGTTCTCAAGACATCTCGAGATGCCTGCTGCAGACGACGGACCTATGAATAACGCACACTTAACGACTGAAGTACGCCGTCCGGAAAAGTTTGAATCGTTTGCATAATGATAAGGTTTTGATCTTGCATTTATTCGGAATATCGCAGGTGTAGAAAACTCATCATGGTCAAAAAACGAACTGTATTAGCGAGCGATACGGAATGCTCTCTGACGGGAATCATCGCACGTATGGAGATCTAAAAATACAGCGGGAAAAACATATTTTTAGAAAGCATTAGAAAGGGCGATTTCATGTCATCGAGATAGCTGCTGACACCTGATCGTCATCGGACACGGACGCCTCCCCTTCTGGTCATCCCATTTCCGGACACTTGGACTGACCCTACTGACTTCCTGCTAGCACCTACAAATAACCGTGCTGCCAGCTGTAGCCCACTTCTTGAGCGATCCAGGCAGCCACAGGTCAACTATCTTCTAATACCTTCCAAACGTTACAGGTACGTTGCATTTACACACGGTACCATCTTCAGTAAGCCGCACCTGGATCGCTCAAGTGACAATTCTGCCCTGCTTTTTTGTGTGTGCAAGCGTTATTTTGCGTTGAAATGGGAGACAAACAACCATCCACCATTAAAGAAGTTGCTAAACTTCTCGCTGACCTCTGTAGCAAAGTGGACGCTAACAGCTCAGAAATTAAAAGCGAACTGGCTGGCGTAAAGTCGTCCAATGCAGCGATACAGCATGAAATTGCAGGCGTGCAAACTTCGATGTCTTTTATAAATGCCAACTTTGAAGGATTTAAAACGGTAGTCAAAGAAATGCAAACTGAGATAGCCACGCTAAAGCGCGAACAACTGCGAACCCGCAAAGACTGTACTGACCTATACAATCAGCTTTCAGAAACAAAAAAAGAACTGATAGAGCTGAAACAGTACAGCAGACGGAGCAATATCGAGATAAAGGGAGTCCCTTTGTCTCCGACCGAGTCCCTCGATGAAATAATCGTAAACATCGGCGAGAAGCTTCGCACAAAAATTGCAAGTCAGGACATAGATGCCATCCACCGGGTACCGACGAAAGATAAAACTAAATCAAACATTATTGTTCGATTCTTCGCACACTCCGTTCGTGACGGTGTACTACAAGCGGCGAAGAAACAGCGCCTAAATGCCGCGGCTCTCGGCTTCCCAACAAATGAACCAATCTACATCAATGAGCACCTATGCGTGGAAAATAAGATCCTGCTTGGGAAAGCCCTGCAACTGAAGCGTGAAAAAAGCTGGAAATTCACATGGACTTCACGAGGTAGGATTCTGATGAGAAAAGCAGATAACTCAAAGGTGATCCAAATTACCTGTGATGACGACCTCGTACAAATTGTGTAATGCCCTCCCTCCCCTCTGCTTCTATACAATAAATTGAGACTTTGAACTAAAATGCTATCTGTCACCTCGGTGAATACGTTATACTCAAAGAAAGCTTGTCTTTCCGTGCTACACTGCAACGTCCGAAGTATTCACAAAAATGGAGACGTCCTTCTTGCTTTTCTATCCCAACATTCGTTTACTTATGATATAATAGGCATAACCGAGACGTGGCTAAAAAGTGACGAGCATTTTGATATTCCTGGGTATGTTGTGGTTTCGCTACCTAGAAATGCAATTCATAGAGGTGGTGGTGTTGCACTGTATATAAAATCATCTATATTATTTAACGAGCTCCCTCATCTAACATGTTCAACTAATGATATAGAAGCTCTCTTTTTGGAACTTTGTTATGGTGTCGTGGTGGCTGTTGTATATAGACCGCCGGATTCATCTATGTCTTTGTTCCTCAATAAAATGGAAGACATTCTTACATTTATTACGCAAAGCAGTAAGAAATCTGTCATTTGTGGTGACTTCAACATCGATTTGTGTAAAACTGTGCCCACAGATTATCTACTTCTAACACAGTCATTTAACTTCACGAATGTAATAACAGAACCAACAAGAGTGACACCCGATTCATCCACGCTCATTGACCATATCTTATGTAATCAAGACGCACACGACGGTGCTGGTGTATATGAGACAAACATTGCCGACCACTTTCCAATATTCATATTTCTACCTATGAACGCTGAAGAAACACCTCACCTTAGTACACCCTATTTAAGGTATCGCATTAATTACGAACTTTTGCATAGAAAATTATCGGCATTTGACTTTAATTTACTATTCAATTCCGATATCAATATCGAATTTGAAAATTTTATCACAGTATTAAAAACTGCAATCGCTGATTCGTCGAGTGAATTGAGAAAACCACATTATTCAGAACCGATCTGCCCCTGGATGACTCGTCAAATTTTAGGCGCACTTCAAGAGAAGAACATGTGGCAGCAGAAACTGAAACGTCATAAACATAATTCTTACTACTTGGCACAATACAAAATGCATCGCAACCTATCTCTATCACTGATAAGAGCGCGTAAAAAAGAATATCACTCTAATCTTATATCCGAAAGTCATGGGGACTTCAAAAAAACGTGGAATGTGATTAACTCTGTTATTAAGCCAAGATCGCAAAAGCAAACAACTCCTGTTATAGTAACGGATGAGACTGCAGACGCATTCAACTCTTTCTTCACTAATATTGGAGACCACCTAGCTAACAACATTGCCAGCGGCAGTGCACATTCCGTTTCTCTACCTGACTTTCTTCCAAAAACTTTTATTTTTGAAGAAATTACGACTATAGAAATTATAAATCTAGTTAATTCAATGTCTAATAAAAAATCTGCAGGTTCTGATGGCATCTCAGTTAAGGTCTTAAAATGCAATATTGATGTACTTAGCTCTCCATTGGAACATATCTTTAACCATTCTATAACAGAAGGTGTATATCCAGATGCACTAAAAATCGCTAAAGTCTGCCCAATCCATAAATGTGGGAACGTTAATGAACCTGTAAATTATAGGCCTATATCAGTTTTAAGCACGATTAATACACTATTCGAAAGATTAATTGTACGACGCATTAACTCATTTTTAGAAAAATACAATATTATCACCCCGCATCAACATGGATTCCGTCCAAATAAGTCAACTACTAGTGCTGTTATCTCTCTCTCTCAGAAAATTAATGAGTCCTTAAATGACAATAACATTAGTATCGGTGTATTCTTAGATATTAAAAAGGCATTTGATACCGTAGACCATAAAATTCTTCTTAATAAATTACAACGATATGGTTTCAGAGGTCACTCTTTAAATTTCTTTACAAGTTATTTGTCATCTCGTTCGCAATTTGTTTCTTTGTTAGATCATAAATCCTCGATAAGACAAATAAACACCGGAATTCCCCAGGGATCTGTACTGGGACCGATACTTTTTTCATTGTACGTTAATGACTTACCTAACATGGCCTTAAACTCTGACATAATAATGTACGCTGATGATACCGTCTTAATTTACACGGACCAATCATTGGGTAACTTACAAGACACAATCAATCAAGAACTAACAGTTCTTCAGGAGTGGTTTAATTCTAACAAATTGACTTTAAATATAAATAAAACTAAGTATATAGTTTTTCGTTCCAATAAAAAAGATGTTAATACCGACAGTTTCAGAATTTGCATCGGAAATTCAATCCTGGAAGAAGTTAGTTCATTTAAATATCTGGGAGTAACATTAGATTCTCATCTTCATTGGCAACAGCACATTATAAACACATGTAAAAAGTTAACGTATGCTTGTTTTGCCTTACTGAAGGCGAGACAATGCTTTGACACTCCCACGATGAAACTTATATATTTTGCTATATTTCATAGTCATTTAACATATTGTATTGAGGCCTGGGGCGTAACTTATGACACTTACCTTTTGCCATTGATCAAATTACAGAAGAGAGCCCTCAGAATCTTGACATACTCCCACTATTCCCAACCGTCACATATCATATTTCATCGACTTCACATTTTCACATTTCTGGAAATTAAACAATATAAGATTGCTTGCTTAATAAATAATATTTTAAAATCAAACAATCCACTGGCAGCGAACATCTTAATTAAGGGTACTCGATTAACAAGGGCGAACACATCTGGTCACTTTAACATACCACGGTCTCGAAACGTATACGGCGAGCGACTGATGCAATCATGCGGAACTAAAATCTGGAACACATTACCATCTTCAGTCACCCAGTCAGGCAACTTTAACAGCGCTTTGAAATACTATATTTTTCTTAATAGAACATGTCTCCCACCATCCTGAAACTCAATCGCATATTCTGTTATTGAATTCATAAAAAAAATTGATTTCACTTTGAATACACTCGTGCTCCTTATGCGTGTCGTTATTATATAATGTATAAATTACCTGATGTAGTTGAACAAGTCACTTTCTACGTTTATTTTCTATTGTCTTTTCTTTTTTCTTTTTCTTTTTTTCTCCTTTTATTGTATTTCCAGTAATATTTCTTAAGAGTGCTGCCTTCCTACTATGTTATTATTAAAATGGGCCCAAACTAGCCAAAAGGCTATGGGCCCAGATGGTTCTCAATAATTTGTATGCTGCAACTCATGACAATAAACTCGATTGATTGATTGAAAGCAACGTCAGATCGTTTGCTTTATTTTGCAGAAGACGTGCATTGTAATGGAGCAATTATGTCCCTAACAGGAACGGTTCAGGACCCCAAAGATTGTTATTTTAGGCTCGCAATAGAAGTCTGCGTTACGTACCTGCTTGTGATCATTACACAAAAAAAGAACTGCCAATTTTTCAGTTTTCAGCAAAGCCCAGACGGCGAAGGGATGATAACATCGGGTAGTAATATATGTATCTAAGTTACAGACTGTTTGTTTGATCACACAAATTCGCAATGAAGCAACTTCTTTGCCGTCAGAAATCCTTGAAACGTGTGCTGGCCTGCCCTTCAACGTTGATACACTTCAGGTCGTCGTCGTACGTGACTCCTCTTCACAACGTTTTCGAAAACTCAAATATTGCGGAAGCGGGCTCCACGGTTGGCGTTGGCGTGCTGGCGCACATCGAGCGTCGATCAAATTTGTGCCACAAACATTCTTCGCTTCCCAAATCACACAATTACATCAATGTGATTGAACACAGTCGCACACTCCACCAGAAGGAAGCACTGTACCACGCCAAGTCATCGAGTCGTCTGCTAGCAGGTCAAAGCCAGTTGTGAAACTTTATGGCGGGCTTTTAGCATCGCTTTGTAGTAATGAGACAGTGGAAACACCATTTAATGATAAGATATAAAGAAAACACAATGCTTACACTGATTTTATTTCGTCTGACGATAGCTAACGTCCTGTCGGGGCCCCATGCATTTGTCCATAACAATGGCCCGGGCAGCGGTGTGTTTGGAGTACACAACCATGCGACATCATCAGGTACCTGGTCGATGCTAAACTAAGCTGCAACTTGCCTTAACATTAGTGGCAACCTGGTATCTTATAAAAACGAGATACACAGTAAGAGGAAAAAACCTGACAGGAGTCCTATGAACTCGACGCACATCTGGTGAGGTCGGTGAGTCAAATTGTTTTACTGATGTCACTTGCATCCTTGAAAAAAAATCCAGATTTTATCACAGAGTTTCCTTCAGATCAAGAAAAAGAAGCTATCGACCTTTTACTGCTAAATTATTCTAAGAGCTTGAATTTTCACCTTCCAAATCAGTGTTTTGTTTTCCTCTTTAATTCCTTCAAATAAGAAGCATTGCAATGTTTTAACTTTGCGTAATGCAAGCTTTAATTTTATCTATTTACATTTTTAATAAAAATCAATTCGCATTGATTCGAGATAAATCTCACTAAACAATTGGTTCAATATATCTACATATTCAATAATCCAACAGCCTACTCCATAATGCAGCCGGTCCATCAACGTCTTTTTTGGAACAATAGACGTTTCTACTGCTCAAATATATATGCCCACTTTATCATATGGACATTTCTGCTCGAGAAATATAGGTTACTATTAGACAAATAAAGAGTTTTGTGTATGACTCGATCAAATAGTCCCACCGGCCAAATAAATATGACTAAAGAACCAATATACATTTGTATGGGACCAATAGAAACCTCGACATAAAGAACAGACATTTATTCCCTACCAGTATAAATATTTATAGGAGCTATAGACATTTGCATTCGTGCGATATAATTTCAATGCATTCGAAAAATCTATTGGTCCAAAATTTTCTCTAATGCCCCCATGTGAAATTCTTGCTAGGGATCAGATTTTGAAGATAAAGCTCGCTGCCATTATTTTTAAGGTTTGTACATTGTGTAGTATTTATACTATACCCGTTTTCACCTCAAGAAAACATGTAAGTTTTGCGCATTGTTCATACGCCGCGCGAAGTAGTTTTCTCCATATTTGGTTGTCGGAGGCACAGGCGATGCTTTTGGCGTTTGAAACGTGTACTCCTTGATAAAATAGCGTGTATCCACTCCAAAATGCTACTAAATATATTTTAAATCTGAACCTAAAGGTGAAAATTAGTAATCATCCGCGAGAAGCCGGACGTTTTTTTCCTACGGTTCTTGAGGTGAAACATAGGTATAGGTGACAATAAGGTAAACGATAATATAATAAAGTCCTCTAAATTAAAATGTGCGATGGGAAGTTTCAAAAAGATCACTACTTTATTTATGTCTCCCTAACTGATCATAGACAGGATTACTACTAGGCGTCGGGATGAAGGGCGAACACCACTATATAGAGAACCAAATACTCGAAGTAACAGAAATAAGAGAGAAATTCACGATGCTTTGAAATTTGATGCATAAAAAAGCAACCCATAGTTACGAGTTTTCTTCCCAGAACCTATCGAAGTATTAAAAAAAAAAGTCACAGCATATCCACGTGGTGAATGATGATGAGTGGGCGAGAGCTCAGAGTGAATCGTCGAAGTGAAACCAGCTGATTCTTCGTGTTCGCCTACTCATCTTGCCATATAAAGTCGTGCAGAAACTGTGCGTGTGTGTCATACAAAACGAAACGTCTAGAAGTCTCGCCAAACCTCGTGTCGGCACCTTCGGGCTGAGCTCGCCTGATGCGTTTTGCAGACGACTCACGAGCTCTCGCCGCATCAGGGTCTGCCTGCCGATACGCGCGTTTTCTCGCAGCTTCCAGTTTCCTGACGTTCTCCGAATCCTCTTGGCGCCGCTGCTGCAGTACCGCTTCGGCTTCCCGCTCTCGATACGGCCGGGTCTTGGCGGCGTCGCCGAGCAGACTGATGACGACGCGATTCGGCTTCCCCGCTCTCGCTTACGGCCGGATCTTGGCGGCGTCGCCGAGCGGCAACTGACAACACGCAGCGGCCTCTCGCTCTCGCACGGCTCCGGATTCTGTCTGCGAGGAAGCGCGCTGCCGCCGCCTATGCGCGCTCGCCGTTCCGCAGCCTTGTCATACCGCCTCCATTCAGCTGAACTGCGAGCAGCGCCAAGAGCGAGAGTGCCTGCTATGGCATGCCGCTAAGCGCTTTCCGTCTGTCATCTCTACATAAAGTTAATTCCGGGAACCACGCCATCTCTTGAGCCATTCGCAAAGCTAAGCCTCGGAAGTGGCTACATACCCACAAAGGAGGGACAGACCCACGCCTTAGCAGGAGCTTCGTACCCCTAAAATCACGGTGTGAAAATAATCATGCTGGCGCTTTGTACAGCTCACAAATCGGACACGTACGTCGTCTCAAAGTTTGAACTGACATCTTTCCCAGTGAAAGCAACGGTTGAGTTTGAGCGTCATATTTCTGTCTATTATAACAGATAAAGGAATCACGAAGATCTTGATATCTCCGGACCATAGCACATACGCTTTATGTTGGTACCCATGATAATAACTAATATACACTTTGGCGGTTTTCAAGCACCACCGTGGCTTGTAACGTGGACCACTTGATCAAGCAGCATTTTGAGGAGAACATTAGAAACCACATTTAATTTTTTTAATATTTAGTTGCTACTGCTTTGCCTGAAAACAAATCCAAATGTTGTATTATAGCCACTTCGGATTCACTTTAAGAGGTGTTGAGCGCAAGCAAGAAAAATCTCTTTATGAATATTTCCATGCAGAAACACACAAAGAACGTCTTTCCCGCACGTCCACATCTGTGAAGGAGGTCCACCGTTCGTGAATAACTAGAAAGATATATTTAGAGAATTTCTCGTGCCAGTCAGTAAACTCTTCTAGCACCAAAGAGTGTTTTTTGTGTGTTTTTTTCTAAGTCAGCGGTTTGACTAGGGCTATGGACTCTGGCTCTATATAAGCATGAACGGCTGACCCGACAATTTACAGCATGTTAACCAATGCTTCCAGGGCAATATAGACGGCCCGCAAATGTCGGTTTTTGAACGTCTCGTGCTGCAATTTACTACAGAGGTGTAAGCAGGTGGTGGACGTCTACTGTAAGACAATAAGAAATGAACTTACCTCGTTCAAAATATACAAAAAAACTGCTTCGGACAATCTTCGCCGCAATTTCGCAGATGATGCACGTATAGAAAGAAATGCGGCCCACAGATGTCGTATGCCCCGGCAAGTGATCACCGGCCAATTTCGGTTGATAGCAGACATTCTTGCAAAAGAACCCGAATCGGCTGCCGCTCCCTCGAAGCGGCGTACGCCATCTTCCGGCAGTACTGCTCTCTTCTAATTAAAGAAATAAAAGGTTTTTCTTAAATATACATATATTTTGAACGTGTTAAGTTAATTTATTGCTTTTTGACTGTAAATTTCTACTATTTGCTTCCACATCTGTAGTAAATTGCAGCTTGAAACGTCGAGGAACCGATTTTTGTTGACCGTCTATACAGCTTTATAAGATTTGGTTTGCATGCTGTATATACAGCCATTCCCAAAGAAAGCGCTAGCGAGACTCTTAATAAAAATGCACGAGCAACCACCGCCAGATTATGCCAAGATGGAAGAGGTAACATCGAGGAGGAGAACCATCTTTGCCGATTGTGCGCGCCGTGTACTATACGTTGTTGGGACGTACCGCCTTACGCGGTCTGATAATACAATAACCGCGGGTAGCGTCCCGACTCAAGGAAAACAAACTTCCAAAAGAAAGTTTGCTTCCAAGCCGCACACTTCAGGAAAAACAGTGACTAAGAACTCGTGAAGTAGTTTTGCGAAGAGAAGACGCCGTGCCGGGTCTCCCGCGCAATACTCTAACAATCTTCGCTCACTCTCTGCCTCAGGGTGAGTCGCAGGAGCCTCGTTGTTTTCGGCCAAGAGTCGCCCTTGAGCGAGCTTCGTTGAGCGCCCCGTCAACAAAGGCTCCAATTAAGTAAACGCACCGCATGCGCCTGGGCGAATTTGTTCCGGGTTCTTTCGCGCTTGTTGAGGAAACGTCGGCTCTAAGTAGGACTCACAATCGTCTAGCTACTTGAGGGGAAATATTGAGGCTTCTGTGATTGGTTTACGTTTGTTTAGGTGGAGTGCCTACGAGCTAGAATTATGGGATTACTTTTCTTTCTGCACAAAGTAAGTTTTGTGTAATGTTCATATATATGCTTCATTCAATAATACGTATGTAACCTCAAATATGCTAAGAGAACACATATTAGGACGCACGCTATGAATATAAGGTCCACCTTCACTACAGGTGCAATATTTTCTAGTGAGTGTTTAAAAAGCGCAAGTTTATATTTGATCCCTGCAGGCAATACATAGAATTCTACACTCACTATATTCATACATATGTGTTCTTTATATCTAGGAAATAGTCTTTATGTTACATGCAAAATAATGTTATAAATGTTCTGTACCTGACTGTTAAAGCAGAGTTGCCAAATACAAGAGTAAGCGAATATGGTTATAAATAAATCTCGCCTCCAGCAAACAAGTTAGGGTGTAAACTTCAGGGATTCATGAAAAGTCTGCGCAATTTTTAAGAAAACCTTTGATTGTCTTTAAGTGCTCGGCGTTGAATCTTTAGCACCAATTGATTACGTTACTTATCAGTGACCACAATATTTACCCAAATTAATTTTTGTCGAAGTTATTAAATTGTCAGTTTCGTTCCTCATCGTGTTTTTCAAAGTAAAGTGTCTACTGGCCAGAATGAAAAAGTGACATCAGCGGAAGGCAATTGTTCACGCTTTAGACTGAATTTTGTTCCTGTCTGATTACAAGCAGTATCAAGGTGCCAAATGAATCCATTGAATGTTTTGTCCAGCACCCTCGCTGCAAACGAAACAAAAAAGTTTGGTATTGTTAATTTGTAGACTGCTCCCGCACTGAAAAGTGCGGGAATATTTACATGTTAGCTTTGGCATGATTTTTACAGGCGGATTTCACGATATCTATAGTGAACTTCACGGTTCTAAATAGCCTATTGGAGAGGGTAAAGCCTCGTGATTCCCAAATATAGATAGTTGAGTAGCTCAAAATTTAATCAAAGTACCCCTTTAATGTGATGTTTGAAAGGAGAACAACATATTAGGAAGCAGTCTAGAATAATTTCAGCATGGCCATGAATGTCGATGACAATACTCTTGGGATATTAACAAGTATTGGTATGTGAAAATTACGAGACACATTTCCTATCGCACTTCTTACTTAGTTTGCTGCTTCTCGCCACCAAATAGCGACGGGCCCATTGCGTCAAAATAACGTAACAAAAAATTATAGAGGTTTACCATTCCCTGTAATGCCCAAATAGAGCGCAGCTCTTGAGGAGCCGGGGGGGGGGGGTACGGAGAGGAAGGTATGCTTCTCCTCCTCCCTATCATCTCCTGCCTGCTCCTCCTCTAACCTCCTCTTCACTCATCTCATCTCAGTTTCCTCCCCTCCTCGTCCCTCCCTCCTCCTCCCCCTCTTCCTCCTTTTACCGCCATCTTCCCTCGCGAGTCACTCGTGACCTTCACAAGTGAAGGTCGTCACCTTTGTCGGGACCTTTGCGAGTGGCCTTTGTTACGTCACTCGTGACGGCACTGGTGAACCTAGTGACCCGCGTGACGTCACTCTTGACCTCGTGACGTCACAAGTGACGTCACGTGTGACCTCATTATAGGAAAGGTCCCATAATGCAACGCGCTGTTATGCCGACGGCGTCGGCGACGCCGCTCAAGCCGGAAACGAGGCGACCAAGAGCTGCGCACAAAAAGTATTGTTTGATGAGGCCCGGTCCACATCCAGCATTACTGCTTGTACGCACGCTATTTTGCTTCTTTTATTACCATACGATAATGAACAAAGCTCTGGAAATCGTAATATCTTAGTATTCATGGTATGAATGGCACATTCGCAAAGTATATTTCTTACTAAGGTGTCGATTTGGGCAAATTGGTTCATGACTGAAAAATATAACACCTCGCACACACAGATCGAAGCGCTTGATTTCATCTACTGACTACTTGGCCTTTGTGTTATGCTTGCTACTATATTTTTTTAAATATTTCTTGTCTGTGCGTCTTGTTCAACAACAGTGTTAATAAAGTATGGCAATTAATTTTTTCCGAGAACACGGAGTCTGCAAATCATGGTGAACAAAGGATTTTTGAGATTCCTGAAAAATTTTGAATTTGGTCAGATCGAGAAACAAAGTGGTGTGCGCAGGAATAATGACGAGAAAGTGAATTGTCATACACTTTCAACGAGCCCACGTCGCATCTTTCAGGTCTAACTGAATTTTGAACTCCGACATTCGAAGCGACCTGTCCTTTGTTCAGCAGTGATTGGCTGTTCCTGCCCTCTAAATCAAAGTAAACACTAAGCCTGTTCGCCATAACAATTAACATGGAGTGGGGGACTGTATATTTTTGACTTCTAGACCAAAACAATAACTTAATTTGGCGATGGGATGGTTAATGCGTTATTTTCTGTAGTGATTTAATTAACAGTAGCAACCAGGCATCAAAAGTCACAGGCAGCTTATAAAACGCGAGGGCGTGGTTGTACACGAGCACCTGTCATTATCGCGCCGCAACAACTAACGGGAACGACCAATAAGGAATCACAAATCAAGATACATGCTCTTCACAAGCCGCACCGGTGATTTATATATGTTGGTGACTAAAATGCGAATATTATTGCCACGTGCGTGGCGGAGCTTGCTAACGTGCGCGGCTGCCACGCGAAGGAACGTGGTTCTTATCCCGCTCGCGTTAAATTCATTTATAATTATCTACTCTGCCGGAAAGTCCCAGCCCATTCTCGGCCGTCGTTGAGTACCCTGCTTCAAGAGCTCAACCGAAAGAACCAAGATATTGACATTTGTCTCACGTCTTCCTTCTCGTACGTCAGATCACGGGAGTTGGCTCGCAGTATAGATGGTCGAGCGAATAGACTGAAACATTTGAACCACGATGCTGCTGTAGAAGATATAGTTAGCAAAGCCAGCTTATGTGTCCGGCACCGATGTTCGAGATGTGTTCGCAGCTTGCTCTAAGTTCGTTAGGCATATGATGTCGCCTTAGATAAACATTTACTTGATGTTTCGTATTCATCCTAGCAGTTTACATTCGCGACACGTATGACACGTCATCACATTGCCTTTGGGAAGGCTTTCCTTCAGTTACGTCTTCAGCGTTGGATTAGAAAATGCCCTCTCATTTTGCGGGGGCGGGAGGGTGACGGCATTTATTACCGCAGGAACTTGCTCAGTTCCTCTGATAAGCATAAGGCGATGACCCCCACGGTCATATAAATGACCGTACCATTATAAGCGTCAGCGACAGGGACGTAAACAGCTTCTCTCTACACTTACATCGACGAAGATGATGAGTACATTATTTCTCCTGTATTTTTTTCTTAGATGGCATTCAATGACGTTAGCACCGTCCCCGTAAGTCCCACGTTTCCAACCACTCCTTCAGGTGCTTCGGGAACCAGAGTCCTATCTTTTAGCTAAGATCAGTAGATGTAGAGGCTAAAAACTTTTAAGCCTTTCCACTCTGGTGAAGAAGGAAGACCAGCGGAGCTGTACAATAGAAAGTAATGGCCGTCCGCACGTTGGATAGCAAGAGTGGAAAGGCTGCCGCCATCTATGAGCGACGGCGGGAACCAGATATGTGGCATGCCGCCGTCGCTCATAGATGGCGGTAGGTGTTCAGAGTGCGGTGTCTTCATTTCTTTGAGGGGGACACGATCCTGGGGAAATTAGCCCTTAACAGCACCGCTGTAAAAATTAAGGAAGGTGCTTATGCGCAATTTCAGTAGCATCATGAGCCTTGAACAATGCACCACTATAATGACAGTTACGTCATCGTGCAGAAAAAAGCAGCGTCAGAAAACCAGGCAATACCTCCTGGGACTTTTAGGAAGTTTGATTTTAAAAACAGAGCAAATGCTTATGAACGAAAACGCTACAAATGTGATTTTTGGCCAAGACGTGCTTTTTTTCCCGTCCGTTCAGTATTGTTTTCCCATTAATGAAGACTCAGGTTGAGAGCACTGTTTGGTCTGGACCAAAACCAATGTGAGCTCGTTTACCCGATCGACAAGAGGCGCAGTAAAAACTCACATTTTTCTCAGACATGTTATATTAATTGGCGCACTCTACAGACATTTTTTTATTAACGTTAGAAGCCACGTTTTGAAATTTTGAGATAAAAGGTACATAGATCACAAAACTATTTTTTAGTCCGATTTTTGTTAGAACTTGCATGCCTTTTTGGTTATAGCGAGTAGATGTACACAATGTATTGGTGTTACGTATGAGGAAATTGCATGTATTACGATTGGGTGTGCGTATTGTCCTGATTGTGTCATGCTATATTCTCAGTCGTCCTCACCCATATTGCCGGCGCGCAGCTGGCCAAGTAGGCAGCGCGCGCGTGGCTTAAGCGGTATATCGATACCTGCCTCCCACGCGAAAAGCCAGGGTTCAATTCCTGGGAGCGGCGCGTCTTTTGTTCATCCCTCCATGTTTGTGTTCTCGCGAATTCGAGAATCTTGGTGCTTGTTCGAGGTGAGAACGTTCCACGCGTCGAACTCTCTGCGCCGATTATTCCAGAAGCTCACGCGTGTACATAAGGGCTTCGCGTAGTGAGCCAGAGTAACGTTCGCCCCAGCGTTCACCTCTGCTGTCACGCCGACTTCGGCGCCGGCGACGCTCTGCTCTCTTCTGTTTCATTTTTTTTCTTTTTTCTTTTTGGAGGGGGGCGGGGGGGGGGGGCACAAGTTTGCCCCAATGAACGTTTCAGTTTCCCTCAGTTACTCTCTGTTTCAGCTCGTCATTCGTGACAATATCTCGAAAATTGCCGTCACCCAAGATCAAAGGAGGGAATAATTTTGCCATTAAATGAGATTTCAAAAGCTGCGTAGAATCAATACATTTGCGCTTCAACTATGTTTGACGAACGGGATAAAACTCAGAGCCAAACCATTTTAAAAATTTAGAACAACACGGGTGCCCGACACAGGCAGCAGCGCTCGATTTCTTTTGTCCCTTTCCGCGAAGGTTATGGATATTGTACTGTGGGCTACCGCCGCGGTCTAGAACAAAGACCACCCTCTCGGGCAACGAAGAGCACAGCTATGCCTCTCTTTCTCCGGAAACACGGCGTGTCGTAACAAAGCGGGTTAGTCGGAAAATCCAGCTTTTTCTTATATTGCTTGCACTCTTTCATCTGGTTTGCTTTGTGTTTGATACTTAGTTGGAGGAAAGATGGCTCATTTTAAATATAATAAAACGGTTATGACGCCAGACGTTTTGATTTCGATATTTCTGGTTTTTCATAAAAGTACTAAAGCCTCAGGGTAAATGGGAATTTCATAAATTCGCCATTACGGTGTTTTCCAGAGTGAGGTTCTACGACGTCAAATTATCATAGTTTGTTCACGTAGAAAATGTTTAAACCTCCCTATATTGCGAGGTATTCACATATTAAAAGCAATTGTTGTGGTTTTTAAATAATAAAACAACAGTTTAGTTGTTTTATCAATGTAAGCGCTGGTGCGCCGGCGGGCTCCAGACACTATCAAGTTCTTTGAAACAGCGTTTTTGCCCCTAGCTTTTGTGTTAAAGTAAATACATTGAACTTCAATAACTAACGTTATTTGGCTAAAACAGTCTTGGTCAGTGAAAGAATAGACGTGTTAAGGACTGTGCTTTTTAACGATGCGCCATTTACATTTCGTGGCAAATTCCAAAACGCTTGACAATTTGTATTATAAAGATAACGAGAAGGTAAAATGAATTACGCGAACGAGAGTTCAAGAAAGACCAAGCGACGGCGATGAGCCACACCAGCTTCTTCAATTGCCTAATGCAAATTGTAAACTTGTCTTTTTTTATTTAAATCGTTTCATCGGATCTTACGCATTAGCTTAATCGATGCCCGAGCCTGGAACATTAAGCCAGGAATGACTTAACGATAATAAAGTCAGTTGCTGAACGCCTTGAAGAAGCTGACGCCATGAACTTATCATTGAATTAAAATCTGAACTACATCGGAACAATTAAGTAATTTATTTAACATAACCATACCTAACCCTCAATTAATATTACCATGGAAAGTATGCGAACGACGAGGACCGCTTGCAGAGCGATAAATTACCGAACTGTCAGAGTCCACCTCAATTTTCGATACGCCGGACGTCAGTCAGATCAAATCCATCGTGCGAAACCTCAAAGTAAACTTTCAAGAACTTAAGGAGTTCAACACTGTGTTAGAGCATTTTGTTGTTAATAATAAATAACATTGTGTGCATCTCTCACATTGTACACCGAACGGCCCACTAAAGCATGGATGTGTATCCTTGTATTCGGAACATGGCGTCCATTGGGCGGCGTGTTTGCTGATAACAAAGCATGCGTTGACTACTCGTATGTAGTGTAGGTACATTTGCATATTTAGACTTTTTCTTCCAAAATGTATAACAAGTGATTGCGTATGTGTGTGTGAGTGTGAACCTTCCTTCGGTGAGGACGTAAACTTGCCTCTGACAGTTCGCTCCTGAGCCCGAATGGTCTCTGGTGTGTCTGGGTGTGTGTGTGTATGTGCCTGCATGCGCGTGTTTGAATGTTTGTGTGTGTTAGGCGTGCGTGTGTGTGTTTCATTCTTGAAGTGCTATACATATGTGCACATCTGCGTTTCTTTACAACCGATGGGAGTGCATATTTATTCTGCAAATCTTCAAAACTTCCAGAAGCGTGGTTAAGTCTGCTCTATGAGTCTGCATCATTTGTTTGTGGTATCTGCGCGTGTGTTTTTGTGCATGTGTGTGTGTGATTCTGTGCGGATATTTTTACTTGACTTGACATTATCGCTGGGTTTGGCCACTGAAGCCGTTGAATGCTTTAGCCAGACCCGAAAATCAAATCTCACAGAAGCCTTGCCAATAAATACCATTTCTTCCTCTTCTTATTTTCCTACTTCTTCTACTTCTTCTTCCTTTTCTTAATCTTCTAGTTCTTCTTTTACTTTTTCGTTTTTTTGTTTGTTTTGCTCTCCTTCTTTTTTTCTTTTTTTTGAGTTCTAATATTTTTAGTATATAGGCCACTTTTTTATATTAGAAGCCTGCTCGTGGGGGATTATTTTTGACAAGCAATCGGTCTTCTAGATCCTCTTACAACGCGCTTAAGACCACTAATATTTTTGGTAAACGATTCCACTTGGTCCACAAATACCTGCACAGAGAACTCTGCTCCTACACGGAGTTCAGCGCTGGGTCCGCGTTTAGTTAGTATAGAGAATTTATAGTTATCTTAAATGGTATGAACCAGAATGCTCATCCGAGAACGCTGCTAGAGCTACACCAGAGTGTATCATATAAAAAAAAAGATTCCCCGCAGAAGGATCTTGGGATGCATTCCCAAGCAAGGATTACGCTGCACAATTAGATCTGCCTTTGTTTTTTTATGTGCACTTCTTCCCTTAAATGTCTCGTTTTGTATGAACTCAGTTCACGACGAGCCTCTC
This sequence comes from Ixodes ricinus, assembly GCA_037355805.1. Taxonomy (NCBI): domain Eukaryota; kingdom Metazoa; phylum Arthropoda; class Arachnida; order Ixodida; family Ixodidae; genus Ixodes; species Ixodes ricinus. The sequence continues at coordinate 11,470 of JAZHYW010060708.1, read as the reverse complement.
TCGACCAGTTTCGCCTTATTGCATATTTTATAAAACGTGTGTTTGGGTCTGCACGTAGTTCAGAATTCTTAAGCCTATACACTATGATTTGAATCAAGGCTAGAGCGCCTAACGTAAAATATCAGTAGATAGATAATGCAGCCGCATATAATTTTGATTGAATATAGTGTTAGGCCGTCGCAAAAACAGACGTCTAAACCCTAGCACGAGCCATTGCTCGTGTGGCGTACCGTTCTTTTTGCTGGGCGGGCGTACCCACCAGACGCATATTAAGCATTCATTTTAAATTTTCATCGGTTCCCGTTCTCTATGTCGAAGCTTTAACATATCAGAATTGACATCGAGCAAGCTTGATCCAGCGACCAAGGCAGACCGCAAGTCGACTTCCGTGGACACGAATCGTCAAATATGTCATATACGTAAATGAGCATCTGACCCGCAAGAAGAAGAAACTGCTTGGCGCAGCAATTGCGGAGAAGAAAAAGGTGTGTTGGAAGTTTGTGCGGCACTCCAGCGGAAAAGTCTTCGGGGAAAAGAATGTGGACACTGAAGCACTAAAAATTACTAGCATGACTGACGTTGACAGAATTGCCAATTGAATCGACTAATACTGCCAAATTATAGATTATTACCATTTTGATGGAAGACTTGCAACCCGGATGTAATTATGATGACTGCATGGCCTTCAATAAAATGTACCAAAAAATGCAAACGACAGTTTTCGGCAGTTTATATGAACACGAGAATTCTAAAAAATAAGGAAGATACAGTTGAAGCTCTCTTACATTCCCTAAGTGAAAAATTTATTGCGGTCATATTTACTGAAACCATGGCTAACGAGTAGTGACACACCATCTAAATTTCAGAGTTTTAAATGCGAAAGTCTGGTCAGACAAAAAAAGAGGCTGGAGTCGTAGAAATCTATATCAATGACAATCTACGCTACCAAATATTCGACGAATTCGCAGGGATTGATGAAAATATTGAAAGCTTAGTTATCAAAATATCGAACACAGTAGTTGTTGCTTTATACAGACCGCCTTCGGGCAGTATTGCTGAATTCACGAATGTGCTTGATATTATATTGTGTGTTTTAGTATCAACTCCAGTGGCTCTCGTGATTCTTGGAGATATAAATATAGACACCATTTCGCAAGCAGCACAATTCACCGGTTCAAGCTTGAGCCTGCTTGGCCAGCCGGGGAAAGTATCACAAGCCCAAGCACCGTTTTGCTCAGAGGGACCGGTTAACCCCAGCGTGGCTAGCCGGCCCGGCAGTTCAGTAGGGGTTCCTTGTCTAGCCAAGCTTGGCTATGCGGTGTAAAACCAGCCTGGACTAGGCTGGCAGTTCAGTGGTCAGCCAAGCTTGGCAAAACGGTCTAAATGCAGCCTGCGCCACGCTGGCAGTTCAGTGGTCAGTTAAGCTTGGCAAAACGGTGTAAATGCAATGTGGGTCAAGGTGAAAGTTCTCTGGTCATTCAATCTTGGCTATACGGGGAAGTTACACACTGCTTCCAAGGAGGCCTATGTTTTCATTCAAATGATGTTTTTTGTGGCATATAGCCCAACATCTCCAATCTTAGTTGCTGTGCGCAGAAAAAACTATTTACTATGTTCCGGATTTAGTGCCTCACTATTAATAACACTGATCAGTAATTTTCTCACATAACTTGAACAATACTAGGAAAGTTGACAACATGTGCGAGCCACTGTATATATCGTGTTGTCAGCATGCAAATGAAGCTGCGAAATCAAATAAGGTTTGATACAGTGTTTTTTTTAAATTTTATATTCAGTACATGATGCTGGCTTATGCCCGAGTCCCACTACAGCGACAAACAAACACACGACAGCGACAAGCCTCAAGCCTGTATTTTTCGCGATATGACAGGCTTTGTAGAATAAAAGAGGCTATGCTTAAACAAAAGTAAGATGCACGGGAGATTATATTTGGCAGGCTTACAATTACTCGTGCTTATTTCACGAGCACCGAAAGAATAAACGCCTGCCAAAGGTGCGGGCATGCTGCATGGGTTGGAGGCTTGTACGGGTCGTTTGTTTCTGTTTGTCGCTCCCGAGTTCCATTAGAGCGACAAAAGCTGGTTGCTGGATAAGGCTGGTTGCTGGTCGTGTATCTTCTGCCTGGTATCTGGGCTTCACAGCTAGCAGGTGCCTTTGCCGATCCGAGTACTAATTAGAGCAATTGTCGATGGTTCACACAATGGCAACTTCATGGCTGTGACGTAGAGCTGGATAGCAGCACCTGGAGAAGGAACAGGATAAACAGTGATGCATGTTTAGTAAATATGTTTTACATGAATTGTAAATCATGCTCCTAATTAAATTACAGCACAGCTGAAAGGCTACCCAAAATGTTTTGGTGGTAAGTTCAGTATCCTTCTATATAAAAGGCTTACTGAAAGTGCGTGGCTGAAATGGCAGTGGTCGGAAGATCTATGTGCGCTCCTTGTGATTCCGTTCTGCCTCTAGGAAAGGACTCTCACTCCGGGCTCAACTTGTTCTGAACTTGCGAACGGTTTTTGGTTTAGGTTTAGCCTAAGCATGCGCTTCGTCGGCATCACGCCCAAGCATATGATCGCGAAGACTCGAAGCACGCAGGCTCATCACTGTTTTTGTTATCAGCTGTTTCTGGTGTAAAATTTGAGAACGGGCTTTGTCAAATAAACAGATATTAAAGTTACACCCGAGTCTCATATTTGAAAAAAAAGTCTAGTGAAGAGCGCATTTGTTAATTAAAAATATGGCACGGACCTTGCACTTTAAGGGTCAAAATAATTGGCTTGACTCTGGCCAGTCTGTCTCAGACAGTAATTTCTGAGTTAGTAGCCGTGACATGATGCTGATGAACTGCTCCCCACCGTGAAACCGAAAACTTTCAACAGTGTGTTGCACTTTAGCTGAGCCCCGAGTGAGTCCCCCCTGGAATCTCGCAGAGCGCACAAAGCGGCCCTACCAGCCACTTTGTGCGCTCTGCGAGATTGCCGCTCTGTGCGCTCTGGGTCTCCCCTGGGACCCAATGGAAGACCAGCCGCTCTGTGCGCTCTGGGTCTCCCATTGGGTCCCAGGTGCTCCAATAAGAGCACCTGGGACCCAATGAGAGACCCAGGTGCTCCCATTGGGTCTCTCATATTTGAGGAGACTACTTAAGGCAGGAACTACAGAACTCGAGAGTGACAAGCATGATTTCCCTCTATTTGTATAATACTACTGCCAGTAGATGCAAAATAAAAGACAGTTAGAGCACCTCAATGCGAACACCACATATAGCATGCAGTACTGCGGAAGGTTGCTCAGATCATTTGAAAGCGAATTTCGAATTGCCGCAAGATAACATTTTTCGTATCTCTTGATTGTAAAACCAGGCCATAAGCACAACTTCACTCTAAAGGCAAGGGTTTCTATGTTTTTTAATGCATAGAAGTACTTTATGATATTTATGTTGAATACATATAAGATTACAATATAAAGTGGTGCCAACTTCCACTGACAGCCCTGAAGCTATAAGAAAACTAAAAACAAATTTCCCAGTATTTAAAACGCAACAAAAAAATCAGATCAGAAAAAAATATATTCTGACTGAAGTATAGTGAATTAATGGATACGAAGAATGCTAGCCATATGTCTGTGAAAATGTATTTTAAAATGTCAATGTAAAAATCGTTAAGTCATATAATGCTGGAGTCCTACTAGAGCGACCACCAGAAACAACCGACCCTGACATGACTTCAGTACATTCAGCATGCAAACGAATACCTTTGGCAGGTTTGCCGACTCTCGGGGCTCGTGAAGTAAGCACTTGCTAATGCAAGCCTGCTAAAATATATCTTTGCAGGCATGTTGCATGGTCTTAAGGCTTGAGATGGCAAGTTGGGCTAGTTGGTTATTCGTCACTGAATGTAAGAAAGATCTGGACAGGATACGGCGTATCTTTCAACTGAATGATGTATTTAAAGAATATATATATATACAGTTAAAAACCTACACCTGCCGGCGGAGCACTATAAGATAAGGTCAAAACGCACTTCATTTGAAACCAGCGTCACTGGCTGTACAGAGTGAAATTCGTTGTCAAACAATGGCAATGAGGGTGCAATCACACAGGAGTTATTACCGTGGGATTCTATCAAGTTCACCTAACAGTTAACTGTGTCCACTGCGAGTGGAAGTCCAACTTAGAAAAGGCTTGTGTCATAGACCGTTAGAAGACAAAACAGCAAGAAAAATTCACAATGCTTTCTTGATAAAATCCCAGAATAACAACTCATCTCAGTGCTATTATCTGACAAAGCATTTCACTATCTGCAGAGCCAATGATGCTGGTTTCTGAGGGACTATGTTTAGATTCTTCAATAAGCCCGCTTCACATGTTGCGATTTTGCTTGTAAATTTACACGTGTGACGTTTCGCATCGCAGCTTCACTTATGCTTTAATTTTTCTGCACGAGTGACGTCTCAAACAAAAAATGGCAAGTAAAGTCGCACCGTGTGAATCAGGTTTACAGTGTTCTGCCAGCACGTGTCTCTTCTTATGAGTAGATTTTTTTTACCAAAGTAAATCATTTAGTTTAAAAGTTACGACGTGTCCCGTCCAGATCTTCCTTCCTTTTGTCCGCGTTTTTTGGCGTATTATCCAGTCTTGAGACACATCAGTCTCAGCTGTTTCTCCTTGTCGCTCTAGTAGGTCTCAGGCACAATGGGTAAAAAGTCATATCTCGATAATATAAATACTCTGCTATATAAAAACCATTTTGGGGGCCAACTAGGTAAATACCTGCCTTTTTGTTCCGTAATTATGAACAGCTCACACAATGGACGCTTTTTGGGGAGGAATGAAGGTGTCCATATTTATGAGACATCGCTATCGAATTCCCTAGTTTTGTTTTTGATGACTGCACGCTCTGAAGTCACGTAGCGGGCTTCTCCTCCGTACACCAATGCGTAGTGGTGGCATAGCAGAAGTTTGGGGTTGCAGAACACACCGCAGGCTAATGATATCCAATGGGGAAAATCAGGGCGTATTTTACACTGATCAGCATCTCTGCAGTGCTCTGGTATCACAAAACATTTACGGGATTCTCAAGATAGCGGCTAGAATTGACTCTAGGTTTCAACGAACAGCTTCCACAAATGCTAGCGATCGTTTGCCTAAAGGCAGCCAGCATTCCTCAGAACAGTGACACGACGCCGCTTCGGCCAGCGACACAAAAACGCGGAGATCGCTCAAGTGTCGCAAAAAGTTAACTATCATTCGAATTACGGTGGCAACGCGAGCTACGGTGTTCGGAAGATCATTTAGCATATGTAGATACTCTTCGGGCATGCATTATGAATGCGAAATCGGGAAAACACACCTAAACTATAACTTGACCCACGCACGTTGAGAAAGGCCTTTGTCTACACGGACGGACGATAATCGAGGAGATGCTTGTGGCTTCGGATTGGGACGAAGCAATGAATTGAAATAAGACTGAAGCACGTATGAATACGAGTTTTTGAAACGGGGCCTGGTCAAAGATGAGTGACGATTAGCATGTCTGTCGGGGATATATGTGTGTACTTTTCAAATAAACTTTAGTTTAGAGTCCGGCCTGTTCTGCTTTCTTTCTGTCTGTCCGTGTATTTTTCGGTGCTCTTCCGCCTTAGATATAGTTTTGGTTTCGAGCCCACTGTATTACAGTTTATATTTCGGTGGCCGATGTAACTACCGTGGTCATTGCTAAACACCGTGTTCAACATCTTAATCCAACTTAATTTTTTTAATTTGTGAAGACATGCAATTGCACGATCAATCACTTGATATTTGTTTTACGTTTTTATTTTTTTGTTAAAAAAAGTATCTGTATTTTTTTTGTTTGGCTTTAATTACAGGATGTGTTTCGCGGATCAGTAAAGGGGGTTGTTTTGAGAATTTCAAGGTCACGTACAGCCGACAATACATGAGTGACGTAGGTGGAGGGAGGCGGGGAAAGCTTTCAGTGTCAACCCCATCTGCCCCCCCTCGGCCCCTAGAAAATATTGCAGACTCCGTCACTAAATGAGCATCACAGAAGAGGCACTAAGCATTTTGCCTCATAAACATGCACACAAATCGAAGGAAGCTTGCATTTTGTGTTTGGCGTAGTATTTGCTGAGCATGACTATGTCTTTTGAGATGAAGCGCCGTAGTTATTGGGAAGGAGACCGAACAGCCACGCCTCTAGTGGTACGCTTCAGCAGTGTGGACAGCAATCCGCACTTTCTTGTTGTTGTTTTTTTTTTATCGGAGAAATTGAAAATGACGATTCCAAGGCCACCCCTCGTGCGACTAAAGCACTGGCAAGAGCGTAGTGCACATGCCCAGAACTTTCTAGGCGAGGTTCAATTTCTTTGTTATGCTGTGTTAGCAAACACAGGGCTGAGAGGACAACAAGCTCAATAAACCGCCCCTATAGTTCGATCTCCTGCCCTATAGTCGGTGAAAGGTAGTGAAAGCTCCTCCCATCTCTTTCCACTTTTGCCGAGTGAACGCTCGAGAGGAGGTGACCCCCTCCCCAGCGTTTGCTTTTAACCTGTCACCGACTATGGTGCTTATATTCGTGGACCTCTAAGATTGCTACAGCTCGCAATGCACACTGCGGTGTAATCAAATTGCTGTGCTTGTGGAAACAGAAGAGTTGTTCCCCTCCGGAGCCATAACTACAGACGGTTTTCAGCGCACTCGATCAGCACATTCATATAAGTTGAACAAGATCACAAGGCCTCCTGTTGCCTCTCGTTTGCACGCGCTCACCCCAGCTTTGACAGAGATGGTAGCCCTCCAGACGTTACGCTAACCTTGACTATGTAGAACATATTAGTTCTCATCACGTCGACGCGTTCATCGGCGAAACGTACCCCACTTGTCCGTCACTTCGTTTCACGATCAGTGCAAGCGAAGCCAATGCTAAGTCCATGTTAACACTTCATCTGCTCTCCTTCGCTGGAATTTATGGTGAAAGAGAAAATAAAGATTCATAGAACTAAGTAATTATTGCACATATTTCCTGTTCTGTAATAGATGACAACATAGATCTATGTTTTGACCATTTGAATATTATAATACACATATCTCAGGGCAACGAAAACTAAATGCCGTTGTCAATAACAAGCTTTTTTTCTGAAGGAGGATGACCATGCTAAGCTTATTGCGTACTTATAAATTCTGATAAGCATGAGTCCACGTTGAGCTTACCCAAACGCGGATGAAAAATTCTGCTTGCTTACTTTTGAAATAAACATTTACAATCGCGGTCCCCCCCCCACCCACCATTTTTTTTATGTACCTGATTATTAGCGCCACCTGCCCGAAGCGTTTTCAAGCGCTTCACGCGACGCGTGGCCAAGGCTTTCGTAACTTTGTGCTTCGAACCGCATTCTACGTGTGGCCGTGGTGTCGGGTGGGACAGACGTATTGTTTCCACATTAAATAAATTCTAAAAATCCGTTTCACATACTGCGGGACCAAGTATTGAAGTAGGTGTAGTTAGAGCAGTCTTGGCCCTTCTTGAACTAAGAAATACAAATGAGATATTTTGCGGCCAGCGAGCAAGTAAGTCTTTCTCGTGTCGAAGTTTCGCGGGTCGCGTTTCATTTGACAAACCAGAGGCTTAGCACATGTCGTTTTCGGAAAACCTTCTAAGCTTCTGAGGCAAGTTCTCTCTCGCGAATCAAACGCACCACCAGGCTGCAATTACGTTGCATGTGAAACTGATTTTTTTTAAAGGTTGGGACGATCAATTTGGCTCAAGTATCCGGTCATTTTTTTTAGTCTGCAAAGAACCCGGGGTCTGAGCAAACAGAAAATTGAACACGCGTGTTCAACGCCGCTGCAAGGTATGCAGATTTAGTTGAGCAGCATTTTTTTCACTATATTTTTTTTGAAGCTCCGACTGATCTGCGATTAGTTAATTTGTTCTGAAATAAACACTGGCCTCTGGAGTCACATGGAATGTGTTTTGTTTTATTTTCTAATTTACACATGCAGTGCAACAGTTTCGTGTTTGGGCGTTTTTGTGAAATAAGAGACGCGGTGCAGTTTTACGGACCTTGGTTGCGATGTATTGTCGGCACGGGCGTGTCAATAAAGCCCCACCAAACGCGTGACGCTGACAAGCGCAATATTAAAAACAACAGGAGGCAACAGATCCCGGCCGAAGGTCCAAGCGCAGATACTCGTGGCCGAAGCTATGTGACGGGCATTCTGGTAGTGGCGTAAGAGTCAAATTTAAGCGCAAGGTAAAAACACATTCTAAGTTGATGTAAGTAAAAGTGGCCGTATCGAGTACTTCAGGGTCCGATGAAAAGCAAGCTCCAGCCAAAAAAATAATGAACAAAAGCAATTGCCCGTCGTTCCTTGGCGTGCTGAATCTTGCAAAAATAAACGACACCCGAAACCACTCCATGGCAGTTCCGCGGAATCCTGGGGCCAGTGAATACAGTGAAGCGCCACGGAATTTTTAAATGCTGGTCACCGCCTGTCTACCCTAGTCGAGCCGGACCGAGAAAATACAAGGAACGCCAATGAAATAACTTCCCTGGCAGTTTCGTAGAATCATGGGGCCAATTAACACACTCCAAGGCCAATGTTGGTGGCCGCCTGTCTACACTGGACTGCTTGGACGAAGAAAACAAGGAACGCCTAGGAAATCCCTTTCCTGGCGATTCCCTAGCATTCCGATGCCCGGGAAATACAGTGATACGCCAGGCTTGCAGTTCACCGAATTCCCTGGGCGGTCCCGGTCCAGTCTTCTACGGCCAAGGCCCAATCCTGGCCCCAGCTAGCCCAAGCAAAGGTGCTGTCTGTGTTCCGATAATTTACAAGCAAAATAATTCAGAGATTTGCTTAACGTGCATGCCTGTAATAATGTGACATCACTGCCAACTAGGGTAACCTTAAATACTGCCAGCTCTCTGGATTTCTGCATCAGAAACTTAAATAAAAATATTGTTATAGCTGGGGTTATAGTAAAATACATATTTGATCATCTTCCAATTTTTTCCTCAGGATCTACTCCTGAACTGGCTCGTGTAAAAGACTCCAGAACATTTTGACATCGTACAGTAAGCGAAGCGACTATAGGCGACTTTAGTTCTCTTATAGAACAGGAAACCTGGGATGACGTTCACACCGAAAGCAACGCTACAGTAGCCTTTATTATCTGTAGTAAAAATTAGAAAAAAAAACTGCTGTGATACAGCTTTCCCTATGAAGGAAACAAAAGTAAGAAATAAAAGTTAAGAAAACCGTGGGGGGCAGGGGGGGGGGGTGACGGCTGACCTGCTAAAAAAAGAATAAAAAGATCAAAATAAGACTTTTCACGCTTTTATCAGGCATCATGACCTAAGTATGCTCGGTGAGTTAAAAAAAAATAAGAAATAAATTTAACTCAGACTTAAAAAAACGCGAAGTGTGAATATTCTCAAAATAAACTCGAACGCAAACAAGATGACCATAGAAAAATATGGGGCACAGTAAACGATCGCACAAATAGGAAGCAAGCAAACGACCACGTGGAACATATTCTAACAGGTAATCATAGTGTCCCTGGTAAAGCACTTGACTACAAAATAAATCAACACTGTTATTATTGGCGAAAACGCTGAGCAGCATGACTACACGGATGAATACACAACGACCGCTAATCCGTGTGGATTAGCGGTCGTTATTATTAGCGGTCGCCGGATTCTAGCTTCGACGACGCCGAGGGAAGTTAATAAAATTATTGACAGCCTAAAAAATGATGTTGCCGCCGGTGAGGACTAAAATAAAGGTACTGCCGTATGGAAATATATAACAGCTCTGTGTGTTCATTACTATCACGACGTTCATAAAAAAGATGCTTGTAAGTGGGGACTTTTCTGACGAACTAAATTTAGCAAAATCTATTCCTCTATACAAGGAGAGGTGGAGCAACATATATTCATAATTACAGACACATTTCTCTTCTGACAATATTCATCAAACATTTATGAACGTGTGATCAATGATAGATTATTTAGCTTTTTGAGAAGTATGACATAAGAACGAAAGAGCAATATGGCCTATCAGAAACATAAATCAACAGAGCGAGCACTCCTAGACATTAAGGACAAAATTGTAGAAAACATTGAAAACAAGCAGTTCACGCATAATTTGATTTTAGATTTAAGAAAAAAAAACCTTCGATACTGTTCTACATGATATCCCACTAAAAAAATTGTGAGATACGGTATACAGAGCAATAGCGCTAAAACTAATAGAGATTTACCTACAAGATCGTCAGCAGTAACGCCTCTATTAACAACATAACATCTAGTAAATTAGAGAATACTGCACTTGCGTTCCTCAAGGTTCCATTTTAGGTCCTTTTATTATTTCTAGTTTGCGTGTGAATGACATAACGACAATACCAGGCTCTCCCTGAGTTCGTAATGTAATAGGATTACACAAATATATTTTTTACTGGTGTGACCAAGGCGTACCTAGAAAATACTTGCAATGCCTGCCTCATTAATTCATGAAATTCGTTAGATTAAAACTAAACTCAAGTAAGACAAAATACATAATCTTCAAACCTGTCAGTAGTAAGCGAGACAACAGCTCTATTAACATTATATTTGAAAACACCGTTAAATAAAAGTTGCAGACCAAAACGTTCTTGGGCGTCTGTTTTAGCCAAGAGCTCCACATGGTCCTCCCAATTCAAATAGATGGGAGCCTGAGCTGTCTCCCGAGTTATTTGTATTATATACGAAATGCAAAATTCGATACCAAACGTGGCTTGAAATGACGTTATATTATTATCTATTTTATTCTAATATCAGTTACGATATCTTGGTATTGGGGTACGACAACTGCATCTAACTACAAAAACTAATCATCCTTCAGAAACAAATTATTCGTATTTGCGAAAATTACGAGAGGTAGTATCAGAAAATGAGCACTCAAGCCTTTTTTGTTAAATTTAATATCTTGAAGGCAGACTAGGTATATCACTTTAAATTAGTTCAATGGATCTAAAAAAATATCTATTTTACACAGACACCTCATTCTAGTGCCTACATATTCCGACACCCGGAACGTAAAATCCCAAGCATACGAACAAATTATGGCAGCAAAGCTTATCGTACATAAGTACTAAATTATTAAATTCCCCGATATTGATGGTAATTCAAGTGACCCTTTAAATATTGAAAAAAAGACTGCAGACGAGCTCTGGTTTGCAGGTATCGAATTTTGATCTATTTAAGGCATGAAAATTTATTTTTACTTACTTTCCGATGAAACGTAACACATACAAAACGTTTGTATCGACATATTTGGCTTTCCAGCCTCATTCTTGGTTTTGGTTTAGTTTTTTCTCACTTTGTTTGATAAATCCTTGTTTATAAAATTTTGTTGATATGTAAAAATTAATGTCCATTTTACTTTTTTTTTTTTTATTTTTACTTT